>JACDIV010000104.1:0-92956 GCA_022244645.1 Thraustochytrium striatum | reverse complement strand
CTAACCTAACCTAACCTACTAACCTAACCTAACCTAACCTAACCTAACCTAACCTAACCTAACCTAACCTAACCTAACCTAACCTAACCTAACTAACCTAACCTAACCTAACCTAACCTAACCTAACCTAACCTAACCTAACCTAACCTAACCTAACCTAACCTAACCTAATACCCTGATGAGTACCCTAACCACACTTATAGTATTCAATATCAAGACAGAGCCATAGAGTCAATCCTTCCTATGTCTGGACCTGGTAAGTTTTCCGTGTTGAGTCAAATTAAGCCGCAGGCTCCACTCCTGGTGGTGCCTTCCGTCAATTCCTTTAAGTTTCAGCCTTGCGACCATACTCCCCCGGAACCAAAGACTTTGATTTCTCATGTGCTGCTACCCAAGTCCATTCGAACATCGAACAATCGCAAGTCGGCATAGTTTACGGTTAAGACTACGATGGTATCTAATCATCTTCGATCCCCTAACTTTCGTTCTTGATTAATGAAAACATCCTTGGTAAATGCTTTCGCAGTCGTTCGTCTTTCATAAATCCAAGAATTTCACCTCTGACAATTAAATACGAATACCCCCAACTGTCCCTGTTAATCATTACCTAGCTATGCAAACCAACAAAATAGTAACCAGGTCCTATCTTATTATTCCATGCTTTGATGTACCAAACAAACGTCTTGTTTTGAGCACTCCAGTTTACTCACAGTAAATGATCACACTCCAAAAAGAGAAATGTGAAGGATGGCCAGGTACGACACACGGCAAAACAAGGGCATGCGCCCAAGGCCAGGTCGCCCATACCAAAAGTTCAACTACGAGCTTTTCAACTGCACAACGTTAATATATGCTATTGGAGCTGGAATTACCGCGGGCTGCTGGCACCAGACTTGCCCTCCAATTGATCTCGATGAGGCTTTTACATTGCTCTCATTCACATTGCAATACACTGAGTGCACCGCATGTGTATTTCTCGTCACTACTTCGTCGAGTCAACATTGAGTAATTTACGCGCCTGCTGCCTTCCTTGGATGTGGTAGCCGTCTCTCAGGCTCCTCTCCGGAATCGAACCCTAATTCTCCGTCACCGTGATGGCCACGGTAGTCCAATACACTACCGTCGACAGCTGATGGGGCAGAAACTTGAATGATTCACCGCCGGCACAAGACCACTGCGGTTCGCTTAGTTATTCTGAATCACCAAAAACCCCGAAGGGTATTGGTTTATATCAAATAAATGCAGCCCTCCCAAAAAGTCGGGCCTATAAGCATGTATTGTTTCTAGATTTGCACAAGTATCCATCTAATAAACACTATCAAAGAAACTATAACTGATATAATGAGCCGTTCGCAGTTTCACAGTATAAATCGCTTATACTTAGACATGCATGGCTTAATCTTTGAGACAAGCATATGATTACTGGCAGGATCAACCAGATTGCTGTTCTTGTTCGCATCATATGAAATGATGCATCCAAGAGAGACACGAACAGAAAAAAATTCCTCCTGCAAGCGCCTCATCAGCGATTTTGATTGTTTCTGAAAAGTCGCGACAATGTCACGCCTCGTCCAGTCGTCGTTTTACTTTCAATTTCACACGCTCTCACCGCCGATGCCCACTCGTTCATAGAGTCGGTCGTGCGGGGGCGACGCTGCAAAGTCAAACTCAGTCGCTTCCGCCATAGACGTACCGCGACCAGAGCGGTTCCTTGCGTTCTGCGTTCAGATTCAAGTGTTGCGCATCGCGTAACAGCATGAAGCCTTCTGCACTCGGAGCATACGAGCAGCCAACTCTTCGTTCCGATGAAAGAAAGTCCTGGCCACCGCTCCCTCGATCCACCCTGCGCTCACCCTCCTCTCAAAGGGACAAGCAAGCAGAGGAACCGAATTCCGATGCTGCGAATCAAGAGGATCTTTCGAGGCGACGCTGCCAACACTTGGCCGCGCCGCGTCTCCCTCTGTCGCGCTCGTCATTTTCCCGTGGCACAAAATTTCAAACAAGTCCCTGCCGCGCACTCCGAAGAGAAACTCGAAGAGATCCGATTTGAAGAAACGAAGAGAGAAGCAAACTCCTCTCTTCGCCCCTCATCTCTTCACCCCTCAAGCGCCCCTCAGCTGCGACACTGAACTCACTCTCAACACCACTCTTGAATCTTAGAGTATTACTCTAATTTTCATGACCGCGCAAAAAGTGCGATGAGCGTTTGATGCGTTATGAAAATGTGCGAGGAAACGTGAGGGGAGAATGCACTTTGGTCGCACTTTTGGCAAAGGCTTGCCTGCTTGTTGTTCCCATGTTTCATGGACACTTGCACAGGGTCTCCCGAGGGAGTCGACCCGACACTTTGCCACGAGTCCGCTTACTGTCGACACCCAACAAGCCCAACCACGACGCGCGAGCTCGGAAGGGGCGCCACTGCCTCCTCTGCCGGTCGATGACGACCACTGTCCTGCGCGTCTGCGGCGCCTCCCCGCACTGGACGCGTCTGCCGTCTAGCTCGCCGCACGTGCTCGCGTCGACCCGCTACCGGCGCAGACAGCTACCATTCAGTCAGTCTCAGCATGCGTGTTCGGACTAGCCTCTTCTGCCTCTCTCATGGCCTGCCGCGCTGGATGCTGTGCCGACGCCCGCGTACGCGACACCCCGAGACGACCATCGCCGCCGCCACCGCCGCCGCCACAACTCGTCTCTTGCCACCTCCCTTCGCCATTGTTCATTCATTCACTCACCAGCCTGCTCTTTCCAACACCAGCACTCCGCACCACCGCTCTGCTCCGAGTCGAGCCCGTGAGCTGGAGCCAGTGGACACCAACCCCGCGCCCGCGCGCACACCCCTGCGCTCTTGCCATCGCAGCCTCGCCCTTGGCGGCCTGTGCTCACCCAAAGCTCCTCACGATCTTGATGGTGAAAAGATCTTTCTTCGCCGAATCTTCGCTGACCGATCTGTGGACAGACTGGCTCCCGAGGAAGGGCCTTCATGGATCGGCCTGGCTGATCGCCCAACGAGTCCTCGGCCGAGTCTGCGCTCTTGTCGACATGCTTCTCACAAGAACAACAACGACGACCGACCACCAGCGCCACACGAGTCCACGACCTCCTCGCGCACGGCCATGAGAGTAGCGAGGCTGCCAATGGCCACCACGGCTTCCTCAATCGCCTCACCGTGACTGGCTCTTCTCAGCCTCGCACTCTCTCCGTTTTGGAAGCGCTACACGACCCCAAGAAACAACATTGCTGTCTCTGCTCGCGACCAAGCTCTGGCTCATCCGGACGCTTGCCCGTGAGTCTGCCGCCTCGGCCGCCCGTGCCTCTTGTCCCATACCGCCTCCTGGGCCCTCCTGCTTCACAACGCAAGGCTCCTTCGCTCCCATCTCGATCATCGTCTTCAAGCGCGCGCAAGTCGCCGACGCTGCTGATCTTGCCAAACCCACCAAGCGCCGTGTCGAGTTGGTTGCCGCTCACCTCCACCCTCTACCTGTGCTCCTCGACCTGTTCACCGCCACTCTTGATCTCAACCTCGCCTCCCAGACTGACCAACCGCACTGCCACAAGTGCTCTGTTTGTTCAACCACCTACAGCAGCCACCTGCGCCAGATCTCTGAGCTCTCAGCCGTGCCGATGCTCTGATCCACCTGTGCCACGTCCCCAACAAGCCTTCCGATCCACTCTCCTCCCTCTCGCCACGCCTGGCTTGCCCATGCGCTCTCGACAACTCCTCATCTCGCCCAACTCAGCCACTCGCTCATCCTAAACGACGCCACGCCACCGGCAAAGCCCATGAACAGCCGCTCTTGCATCCATCTGCGGCGTTCAACTCGTCTCCAGCCCCGTGCAACCCTCTCCTCTGTGGATTTTGCCACCCTCGACAACCTTCTCGCTCTGTGCTGCTCCTCGAACGCCGCACCGCCACCCAAGGAGCGGCAGTGGCGCTGGCTGCCAACTTCACCTGCGCCCTAATTCCCGCCGTGGCCCTGTACCCGTCTGCGCTGCTTCTCAGGCCATCTCGTCGTGCCTGCTTCCAACCATTCTTCTTCCTTGCTTGCTCGCTTGCCTGGCCGTGTGCTTCTTTGCCATCACGCCATGGTTCACGCCAACGCCACTAGTGCAGCTCGCCGTCTCGGTCTGCGTCACCTCCATCCCTGCCGCCAATCTGTCTTGCTTGCTTGCCCTCCGTCCACTCGCTCTTCGGCTCTTCTTCACCTTTTGCCACTGTCACCATCTCCTTCCAGCCGACCTCGACAAGCGCCATGGCGACTCGGCTCGGGTGCCGAGCCTCTCCACCCTCGTCCTGCGCCACCTCAACCTCGTCCATGCCGTCCACGGCTCCGATTCTCCCCCTAGACGCCCAACTCGACCACACCCAAGCAGTCAGATTGTTCTTGCAGCCGCCCAGGCAACCAAGCCTGCGGCCAAGCACCACGATGACCCGCACTCTATCCGTCGCGCCCCGCCAGTCCGTCCATTGCACTCTTCTCCTCGCAGCTGGCTTGCACGTGCGTGCGTTCAACCTCCCTTGTCGCCCGCCCCTTCTCGTTCTTGACACTCCAAGACGCGCGATCCGAGCAGCAAGACGCGTGTGCGGCGCCCCGTCTCTTCCATCGCGCTGATTCTAGCTCCTGCACTCCTCGCCTGGCACTACACCGCCTCCTTTTCCACAGGTGGTCTCGGCTCCTTCTCCGCCCAAACAAGACCAAGCTTTCTCCTTGCTCCTGAGCACGCCCTGGTCCATTACGGCACTGATGAGCGAGCTCGTGGCCTCTGTCTCCTCTCCAAACCACCCTGCGCCACTTTCCTTGCCATCCTTTGGCGGTTCTTTGCGCTCTACGGCGTCACCTTGCCATCACAGGGACCCTTCCTTCGTCTGAGACGCTGCCAAGAGCGCTCAGAACAGCAAACGCGTCGGCTGGCTCGGAACCAGCATCTCTGCCTCCGCCTTGTGCTCTTCCGCCTGCTGGCCACCGCCTACTGCCTCGTGCTCGCCTCTTGGAACAGCCAAGCCACACCCAAGATCTTCAACACTTTCACAACTTGCAACAACCCACAGCCCCCCTACTCAGGGCCACAGCGACAAACTCGCCTGGCGTCATCGCATCCTGGGCGGGTCGCCATCGCACATTTCCATGACCCTTCCACCCGTCGCTCTCCCCTCGGCCGTGCCGCAAAGAGGTCTTTGCCAGCACCGCCACAGCCACGCCAACTCCACTGCTCTGGGACACGCAAGATCATCCATGAGAGGCTGAAGTTTACTTCCTGCTCTGGCCAATGGTGACCGCCCTGTTCCCAGCCCCGCAACGCCCCTGCCCTTCGCCACGCCGCCTCCACTTCACCCCAACTTGCTCGGCTCGGACAATGTGCTTCAAGCGCACCACGCAATCACAGGATCCGCGGCACTGCTGGCGATCGTCTGCGCCCATATCCCAAGCCCCTAAAGACCCGCCTGTGTGACTCTCATCTGTCTGTGTGCCTTGCGCACCAGCCCTGCCGCCGACACGTTCATTCTCCGCCACTTGCTGACCTCGAGTTCGCCATGACCCACGCCGACGATGTCACCAATGGCCGCCTTGGCGGCCTCCCCCGACCGTACACCCTGCTCATCATCGTGTTCTCGGCCCTCTATCCTTGCGTCTGCACGCCCTGCGACCTTGCTGACAGCCATCCTCCACTTTTCTTTTTTTTTTCCAGCTCGTCAACGCCACGAACGGCGCCCAGCAACGCAACAAGACGCACTTGGCCATGCAGTATCCTCCAACTCCTTGGCCTCGACCTCCTCCACCCCTCCGTCTTGACCTCCTCCTCTTTGTCATCGCCTCTCCTGGACCACTCACGACCACGCTCGGCCAACAACCACCTCTGCCCTTCCAAGCAACCACGGCGGCACAAGAACCACTCGAGAGCCAGACCGAATGCCGCCGAGCGCTACACAGCCTTTGTCTACCTGCGCCACGACGCGATCGAGTTCTCTTGCGCGCGCTCCGCCCACTCCATTGCTTGCTTCTCTGCGTTGCTGGCAACATGTTTTTCCTTTCCGAGCTCGTCGCGCCATGCTGCGACAACGCTGCAGCCCGCACAGCGCTTCTCCCGCGCGCCCTGCCGAGCCCTGCCGTGTTTCCGGCCACGCCATCGCCCTTCTTGGTGGCTTTGATCTTCATCGACGAGATCACCAACACGTCCACCTTGGTCGTCTCGTTGCTTCCAGCCTTCAGGCCGACCAGACACGCAGCGGCACTGCTTGCGCTCTTCTCCACCTGTGCTTTGAGCCATTCAAGCTCTCCAGGCTGCTTGTGGGCCTGCTCTCTGACTTACACGACGCCTGCGCCTTGGACGTTGTCGTCGAACTTTCTCCTTGCTCCTGAGCACGCCCTGGTCCATTACGGCACTGATGAGCACGCTCGTAGCCTCTGTCTTCTTTCCAACCCACCCTGCGCCGCCTTCCTGGCCCTCCTTCGGCGGTTCTCTACGCTCTACGGCGTCACCTTGCCATGGGCCTTTTCCGGCCAGCAACGGGCGTTGATCAACGTGTTATTGGCAACGAGCCCACAGTTGGGGGGTATAATAGGAGTCTTTGCCAAGTGTTCATGCACGCGTCTGCTTAATCGTGTATTCCACCCTGCAAATGCGGATTTCACAGGGCAAATGACTCCCAACATACCCCCCTTCCAGTTTCTTTCTTCTGCCCGTTGCTGTTTGGAATTTTGCTCGTTGGTGTTTGTACAAAAATTCACACTACTCGTTGGTGTTTGTACAGATTCGGCCGCGAGCATTGCCGCTGTGGATTTTTTGGCCCTGTGATTGGTACGTTGATTTTGTGGGGACTGTGGAAGGTTCCCTTTCCGGAAAAAATTGGCTTTGCTCGTTGCTATTTGGAATTTTGCTCGTTCTCGGGACTGAGAGTCGAGAAGAGCGTCGCGTTTCGACCGCGAGGACATATGTCGGTTGAGCACCTGCCCGCGCGGAGCGCTTGCTGCGCGACGAGATTGCAACCGCTCTCTGGTGGAGAACACGAGGGAGAACAAGTCGGAGAACAAGGACCGCGGAGCGCACCACGAAGAGCACCACGAAGAGCACCACGGCAAGAATGGACGAGAGTTCGCAAGGAGTGCTTGGCCAAGAGGCGATGGCGGCTCGTGCTGCGCGTTCCGATGGCACCGCAGCCCCAGCCCACGCAGAGAAACCAGCCAGAACTCGGCTTGCGCAACCCCCCTCGCCGAATGATCCACCGCAACCGCACTACAACGTACCAGGGCACAGCGGCGCGTCACCGTACTACAGTGACTTGTCGCAGTACGGCGCAATGCCGTACTTTGGCATCCAACCGCGCTACAGCCCACCGCCGCGCAACGGCGGGGCGCTGTCTCACGATGCGTACTCTGGGCTGCAGTTCCAGAGCCAGCACGGTCAGCGGGTCCAGGAACTCGAGCAGCAAGTTCAAGAGCAGCACCGGCAGCAGCAGATCCAGCAGCAGCAGATTCAGCAGCTCCAGCTCCAGCTCCAGCAGCAGCAACATCAGCAGCAGCAGCAGCAGCAGCAACGGCAACAGCAGCAACAGCTACTCCAACAGTTTGAGCAGCACGTGCAGCAGCAACAGAGCCTTGTTGGACAGCTCAAGTTCCAACTTCAGCAGCAGGAACAGTCGGCGCAGCACCAGTACGGCCAGCTGGGCCTGGGCCAGGGCCAGCAGCTGGGCCAGGGCCAGGGCCAGGGGCTGCGGCTGGGCCAGGAGCTGGGCCAGGGCCAGGGCCAGGGGCTGGGGCTGGGCCAGGAGCTGGGCCAGCAGCTGGGCCAGAGCCAGGAGCTGGGCCAGGAGCTGGGCCAGGGCCAGGGCCAGGGCCAGGGCCAGCAGCTGGGCCAGGGCCAGGGCCAGCAGCTGGGCCAGGGCCAGGGCCAGCAGCTGGGCCAGGGCCAGGGGCAGGGGCTGGGCCAGGAGCTGAGCCAGGGCCAGCACCTGAGCCAGGGCCAGCAGATGGGCGGTCCGGCTATTCCGTGTCCTCGTTCGCCACCACTTTTCACGCAAGAGGAGCTGGAAGCAAGCGACTTCTCGCTTCCGCCCGATGTCGAGAGCGAGGACGACGAGGAGATGATGACGCCGAGACCAAGGCGTCTGCTCGTCCGCGTCGAGCAAGCTGCTTTCACGGACTTGGAGTCCGCGCGCTCAACGGCTCTGAAACGTGGGGGGGGATGGGTGACGAGCAACGGAAGCTGGCAATCAGGACTGACGCAAGGGCTCATGGGATGGCGCTTTAAGTGCAGCGCACCCTCGTGCCGTTTACCGCCACAGTCACAAAGCGCGCAGGCCTCTGGGTTTTTTTTTTTTTTCGCTGTTTGAAGATTACTTACGCCGAGTTAAGACTGGTCGCGAGGTTAGACTAAGCAAGAGGACCTGGTCGCAGCGTCGAAACTGGTCGCGATCGCAGACGCAGAGGTGGTTGGCACCGAAGGACCCGTGGCAATGCTCGTTGAGCTGATAGTATCACGGCAAATCACAGCGGTGATGACCGGTTCGGCGAAAGCGGGCGGACAGATGGAGACGCTGCGGCGGCTGGCAGCCTGGTCGTCACGCCCCGTCGCGGTCGCATGCGCAGAAGTGGTTGGCGCCGGAGGACCCGTGGCAATGCTCGTTGAGCTAGTAGTATCACGGAAAGTCACAGCGGCGATGACCGTTTCGGCGTAGGCGGGCGAACGGGTCGGGACGTCGTGGCGGCAGGCAGCATGGTCGTCACGCCCGTCGCGGTCGCATGCGCAGAAGTGGTTGGCGCCGGAGGACCGTGGCAATGCTCGTTGAGCTAGTAGTATCACGGAAAGTCACAGCGGCGATGACCGTTTCGGCGTAGGCGGGCGAACGGATCGGGACGTCGTGGCGGCAGGCAGCATGGTCGTCACGCCCCGTCGCGGTCGCATGCGCAGAAGTGGTTGGCGCCGGAGGACCGTGGCAATGCTCGTTGAGCTAGTAGTATCACGGAAAGTCACAGCGGCGATGACCGTTTCGGCGTAGGCGGGCGAACGGGTCGAGACGTCCTGGCGGCAGGCAGCATGGTCGTCACGCCCCGTCGCGGTCGCATGCGCAGAAGTGGTTGGCGCCGGAGGACCCGTGGCAATGCTCGTTGAGCTAGTAGTATCACGGAAAGTCACAGCGGCGATGACCGTTTCGGCGTAGGCGGGCGAACGGGTCGAGACGTCCTGGCGGCTGGTAGCCTGGTCGTCGAAGCCATGGGCGGTGTAGCAGCCCATCTTGTCGGCACGGAGCAGAGGCCAAGCGACGGCGCAGTCAGCTCGGTGGCGCATGTCGGTCAGCGGCGGGTACGTTGGGGGGTGGTTGAATTCCCGGCGGCCGATGAACGTGGTAGCGCTGACCGAAGTGTTCGGTGCGCTGCGCGAGAGGGCGCGCCCGCGTCGATGGGCGGGCGCTGGCGCGCCCGCGCCGCTAGTACGGAGTGTCGCAGCCACTCGCGTCGTCCTCGGTGTCGTCGCCCGCGCTCTGGCCTCCGTCGTTTTTTTTTTTTTTTTGACGATTTGGGTTTGAAGGAGGGTACACACCAGCTGCATCCGCAGGAAGAGCCTCGCGCGGCCCTTCGTACTGGGCCGATGGGCGTGTTCGTACGAGGCGCAGAGGCTGCTCACATGAAGTGGAGCGAGGTCAGTACGCTTCTTGGGCAACGCCATGTGGACGCGTTCTCTCGCCTTACTCATGGGGAGCAGCGCTTTCTGCGGAGGCTTCATACCAGCACACGCAGCGGCCGCGAGTGCGTCAGCATTGACACGCCAGAAGCTCTGCGCGATGCGACGCGAGACTTCAAGAGAGCGGTGGACGCGGCCTACGAGCTCTACAAGGCTGCTGTTCAAGCTGTCGCGCACGAGTACAGTACCAACCAAGCCCTGCGAGAGAGCATTGACGCGCGCCTGCGCCGGCATCGATGGCTGGACGCTCTCCCAGCGTTGCCGATGACAGCAAAGATCGCGATATTCCAGAGCGACGTCTGCTTTGCCTTGAACAAGGAAGCCAGCGCCGAGCTTCGAGGTCAGTATGTCAGAGCCGGAGCAGCAAATCTGGTGTACCCGGCCATCATCCACGCTGGCCAGGCAGCTTGGGCAGCGCACAGATTGACCGTGCGTCAGTCTTGTTCAGCACGATCTTCGGCTTGACCTCGTTCGTGCAAAGCGAGCTGTGCGCCCAAGCTCGCGAACAAGATCATGACGGTCATGACGCTGGGCGGCACCACGTCCTCCAGCTAGACGGCACCGTCGGATTTATGCAGTCTGGTCCAAGCCCAAGCTCAACGTGGCACCTGCTGCGCCTAGGCTCGGAGACGTCAGACAAGAGTTTCTTCACGTACGGCGCTGCCCTCGCCAACGGGGAGACCGCCCTGGGGTACTCTGACTGCGTCGCCGGTGTCGTGGGAGCCGCTCGAGAGATTCTGCGCGTGCTAGAACTAGACGGGGCCGGAGGAGTCGACGTCAAGCAGCATAGGGTCTCTGCCGTCCTTGGCGACGGAGCAGCTTCGATTCCGTCCGGAGCCTTTACCGCCCTTGGACGGCCGGCTGTGGTCAGCACGCCCGCCAACATTAACCACTTGGATGACGAAGAGCTTCCGCTGGCGCTGAGCAAGCTGCGGCACCTGACGTTACGAGGGCGCGACCCAGATGCCAAGCCTGCTGCTGCTGCTCGGACTCGAGTCTGTTTGCCATGGGACAGCGAGCTCAATCATGGCGTGACGAGCTTTTGCTACGCAGGCTTGACCACTGCCGAGGAAGTCGCTAGCCTGCTTGAGCGTCTTCAGGGCGGCGTACGGCTCTCCTGTTCCATCCACGTGGACAGGCTGTTCCAGCAGGCAAAGTTCAAGAACGGCAAGGCCGCCAACAAGGCCGACAAGATCACCAATCAGGACCAACACGCGCCGCCAGACGGGCCTAAAGCGCCACTCAAGCCTCGGCCTGTGCTCGCGAGCAGCCAGAGGCAAGTCCACGAGTACATCAGCCGCATTCGAAAGGTGACCGTGGTTCCATTGGCAGAGCTAGCCTTCGCCTTGCTGCAAGCCTTCGTCATGTTGAACCCAGAGACGCGGAACCCTCGGTTCTGGAAGATGCTGCACCAATACGCGCCGACCGGAACCAACCCTTACTGGACAGCGTGCTCCTTCCCAGCCGGGGTATCGAACCATACCAACGGCATCGAGAGCAGCCACAGCCGGCTAAACCAGTACGCTGGAGGCAAAATCAAGCGCCATGACGTGTTCTTCAAGCTCCCACGGGCCTTGCAGACCGATGCGGCGCGAACACGCAAGGTCGGCGGGTCAACGGAGCCACGATGGAGAACGTCGGCCACGGTGGACCCGGAGGGCATCCATGATCGTCTTGGCTCGCCGCGAGATTGCATGCTGAACGGGGCGTGGACTAGGGCGGCTAGGATCATCAACGAGAGCTTTCGGAGGGTCGTCCAGGTCGTTGGAGCAAAGCCGCTTCACCAGAACCTTTTGCTCTTCTTCGTCAAAAACGCCGAGAACAACAAGGCCAGCCAGGACAAGGGCGTTTCCAGTGATCTGGTGGACGCAGCCATCGACACGACTCTGCTCTGCCCTGTCAAGTTCGTCACCACTGGAGCCCAGCAGCGTGCTCTGCAGCAACGAACTGACATCTCGAGTGCCGGCGGCGAGGCGAACCAGGCACGCCAACACCTCGACGACGTCTTGTCGGTTTATGAAGCTGGAGCCATCGTGACGGTCACACAAGATCCTGGGCCCGGCGTGATGTTCGGCTGCACGTGTTACGGGTTTTACAATTGGCTCGTTTGCCCGCACCTTCTCGCCGTCGCGTACATGACACGCGTCTTGCTGCCGCCCAGCGGCAAGCGGGTGCAGATCCATACCTTGCGAAGGTACACGGTTGCGCCGCTGCGGGAGCAGGTTCGCGAGGATCTTCCCACGAGCTGCTACCTTGGTGCACGGGGCAGGCCTTTGGCGCCGTCCTTTGGCGTCATCAACACCAAGAAGTTTGACCCACCTTCGGCAAGGCGCGCAAGCCAAAGGAGACTGCGGCGAGGGCCGCAACGGCCGCAGCCACGAAGAGCACCGCGGAGGTCATCACCGTGGAGACTACCGCCGCAAGGGAGCGCGTCGGCGAGGGCATCAGCAAACGCGCCAGCAGGAGCGAGAGCAAGCGCAAGGGCGTAGCTCTTGGTGCTCATCAACCACCGCGACGCCGGGCAAGAACGCAACTGCGTGCCGCGCCAGCAGCCGGCGCTCGAGAGAAAGTGCGAAAGATCATTGCGGGAGCCAGCACTGGAGCCGATGACACGCAGACGGACGCGCGACCCAAGGACAGGCGTGACGCGCTCGACGAGCTACTTGAGACAGTGCGAACGTGCCCTGCTATTTCGGTCATGTACTGCCGAACACAAGATGAGACCAAGGTGAACATCGAACAGACGTTCCTCGAAAACATCGACACCAAT
This sequence comes from Thraustochytrium striatum, assembly GCA_022244645.1. Lineage (NCBI taxonomy): Eukaryota > Bigyra > Thraustochytrida > Thraustochytriidae > Thraustochytrium > Thraustochytrium striatum. The sequence continues at coordinate 80,511 of JACDIV010000104.1, read as the reverse complement.
GCGCACTGGAGTCTACGCTACTGTACGCCCAGCTCGATCTCTACCGATTCAAGCACAAGATCCCAGCGAGCTTCTGGTGGTTGATCCGGCATTCGGCGGGTTCGTCTGGGACGAGTACCAAAGAGGCAACCAGGCCAAGGTCACGGGCGTGGCGCACAACCTCCTTGGCCGCTACATCGACGAGCGGGTGCAGCGCATCTTGATCCCGCACTGCTACTGTAGCCACTGGGCCTTGATCGACGTGCTGGTGGGCATCACCGACCTCACGGTCACTGTTCATAACTCGCTCAAGTCCCTGGGGCTGGGACCTGAGCGGAAGGAGATGTTCAACCTGCTCTTTGAATGCGTGTTCCCGACAAAGGGTGTCGTGTGGACTACCGACGCAGCCTCCGCCGAACAGCCGAACCCCGACGACTGTGGGTTCCATGTCTCGCACAAGATCCGCCTGATCGTGTCTGGCATCGACCCTACCACGGACGAGGTGATCTCCAAGTGGCCCGGTTCACGCGAGCTCCGCAACCTCCTTGCGCAAGATTTGCTCGAGCTGCGGAGAATAACCCGGCGAACAAAGAGCTTCATCAATACAGTCAGGCTATGGCTCGCAGCGTAAAAGAGACTCACGTAATCTAACATGAAAGCTTTGACCTCCAGCTAGCCGCGCGCGGGGCCGCGCTCGCGCACGCACCCGCCTTGGAACGCGAGAGCCCGAATTTGGGGGGCCTTTTCCGGCCAGCAACGGGCGTTGATCAACGTGTTATTGGCAACGAGCCCACAGTTGGGGAGTATAATAGGAGTCTTGGCCAAGTGTTCATGCACGCGCCTGCTTAATCTTCTATTCCACCCTGCAAATGCGGATTTCACAGGGCAAATGACTCCCAACATACCCCTCCTTCCAGTTTCTTTCTTCTGCCCGTTGCTGTTTGGAATTTTGCTCGTTGGTGTTTGTACAAAAATTCACACTACTCGTTGGTGTTTGTACAGATTCGGCCGCGAGTACGTCCGCTGTGGATTTTCTGGCCCTGTGATTGGTACGTTGATTTTGTGGGGACTGTGGAAGGTTCCCTTTCCGGAAAAAATTGGCTTTGCTCGTTGCTATTTTGATTTTTGCTCGTTCTCGGGACTGAGAGTAGAGAAGAGCGTCGCGTTTCGACCGCGAGGACATATGTCGGTTGAGCACCTGCCCGCGCGGCGCGCTTGCTGCGCGACGAGGTTGCAACCGCTCTCTGGTAGAGAACAAGAGGGACAACAAGTCGGAGAACAAGGACCGCGGAGCGCACCACGAAGAGCACCACGAAGAGCACCACGGTAAGAATGGACGAGAGTTCACAAGGAGTGCTTGTCCAAGAGGCGATGGCGGCTCGTGCCGCGCGTTCCGATGGACCCGCGGCCCCAGGCCACGCAGAGAAACCAACCAAAACTCGGCTTGCGCAACTCCCCTCGCCGAATGATCCACCGCAACCGCACTACAACGTACCAGGGCACAGCGGCGCGTCACCGTACTACAGTGACTTGTCGCAGTACGGCGCAATGCCGTACTTTGGCACGCAGCCGCGCTACAGCCCCACCGCCGCGCAACGGCGGGGCGCTGTCTCACGATACGTCCTCTCGGCTGTAGTACCAGAGCCAGCACGGACAGCGGGTCCAGGAACTCGAGCAGCAAGTTCAAGAGCAACACCGGCAACAGCAGATCGGACAGGGCCCATCCGTACGTGTCCGGGCCCCATGCCAATTTAGACGTGGTCCGGGCACACGCGCCCCAGCCTTTCCCAGCCCCAGCGCACTCCCCACGCCAGCCCAAGGCTGCCGTGGGGCCGCTACCGCCAGACACGCCGCGCACGGCACTGGCCGCCGCCCCGGGCGTTCACGCGCTGGCCCCGCGCCGCCCCGGAGCGGCTACCCCAGCATCACGTGGAGGCGCGCCGCGCCCCCAACACGTGCTGTTGACCCGTTGGGCGCCATGCGCGCGCGCAAGCGTGAGCTCGACGACCAGGCGCTCAAGAGCGCCTACAGCGTCGCTCCCGCCTCTGCCTGACCGACCACCAGGTGGCCGCGTCCCTCGACTGGCTACAGCCAGGCCTCACTACTGGCGACGTCGACCTGCGGTACCTCGCTCCCGAGCGGTGCGTCGTGACCCGCCGGTTCCCGCCGCGTCTCAACTCCTCGGCCCTAGCGGATCCAAGATTCCCGGGCCGCGGTCGGGTGGCCAGCGACGCCGAGAACCATGCTCTGCGTGGTGGCACTGACGCCCTAGCGCGGCACCACGAGAAAAGCCCGGCTTTGTCACCGACACCGCCGGCGCGCGCCTCTTTGTTCTTCTGCTGACCAGCGACCTCTGGATGCACCCCGACCAATTGCCCGTGCCGTCCACGCCCCAGCTCCAGAACGCAGAATCACGACCATGTGGCTCGTCTACCATGCCATCGCCACGGATCTCGCGGCGGCCCCCGGCCGCGCGCCGTGGCCGGACCAGGCCCGGCTCCACACACTCCATGATGGCGTGCGTGCAGGCCACCGGCACCTTCATGGTGCCCCGTTGGTCACCTTCCACCGCAACCACGCGTCGGCCATGGGCCCCGCTGTGTCGGCGCCCGTCCAGACGATCATCGACACCGCCGTCGCGGATGGTCCGCGGCACCCGATTGGCCGTGCGCGCAACCCGAGCGAGCCGCCTCAACTGTGTTCGCCGCCGGCCTCCGGAGGCCACGGTCGCGCCCATCGCGGTCGTGCCCAAGAGCACCCGGCCAGTACCGCCTCATCGAGGACCTGTCCTTCGGCACACCGGACCAGCTGAGCAGCAACGACCGGATCTGCGCCATCCCCAAGATGCGCAGCGCGAACATCACCACGGCCCTGCGTGCGGTCCGTCGGGCCCGCTATACCTTTCGTGACGAGCCGCTCGGTGCCTTCTCCGCGGACATCAAGAACGCTTACAAGAACCGCACAAGGCTCGTCCGCAGCACCGTGCTCCATGGAGCTGCTGGGCCGACCAGCCATACGATGCCGGGCTCCTGCAGTTCGGAGCGCGCCGCTGTTCTGTCGGCTTCAGGTCGCCCCGCAGGCGACCATCCATGCCGAGGTCGTGCGCGACGCCACAGGCCCTGCCAGGAGCCTCCGGAGTGCGCCGCACTACGAGCTGATCGGCATTATTGACGACGCATGCTACGTCGCCAGCCTCAGCACCAGGTGGGCCTCCGCGATGACCATGTCCATCCCAGCGCCCAGGCGGCGCAAGGCGATGGCTTGGGCCCAGCGTCTGATTGACTTCCTGACGATTACCAGGCGTGAGCTGATGCGCGCCCTGGGGCCCGTCGCGTCCCTCTCAGCCGCACAGCCGTTCGGCAGGTCGCTCGGCGTGGCGCCGACACGCGCGCTACGTATCGCCTACGCGCCCGACGCGCCCGTCCGCATCGGCCGCGACCTCCGGGAGGAGGCTCGGTTAACCCGCCTCCTCCTTCGCGATGCGCAGCCCGTGCCGGCGCTCACGCGCCTTACGACCCGCGCCCGCATCGTCCGCACGGCCAGCGATGCTAGCCGGGCCTGGCCTGGGTGCGGCGTGCCTCTCGCCCACCAAGGTTCTCGCAAGGTGCTGCATCCGTTACTCGGCTGCCGAGCTAGCGCTCGTCGGCCAGGGCGCCGAGGATGTCCGCACACAGCAGGCGGAGATGACAGCCGCCCTGCTCGCAGCTTACCTGTGGTGCCCCCGCGGCGGCCACCCTGAGCTCCTCGTCGACACTCGCGCCGCCCCGGCGACCATCACGCATCAGCGCGCCCGGCCCGACAGCGTCTCGGGCCGGATCGTGGTGCTCACCGCGTACACCGCCAGGGAGAGGGGCTCTACCGTGTCGGCCAAGTCGCCCAGTTCATCCCGGGACATCCAGCGCCACCACGCACAGGGAGCAGCGCGCGCCGCTGGCACCGCTTCAGACCTGGAACCACGCCGCCCTCCTGTCGCCGCCCGCGCGCCGAGCCGCCTCGCACCTGCGCCGCAGCCGCCCGTAGCCGTCTCATGGCACGAGGATGACGTGGCCGCGGCACTGGCGCCCAGACTTTAGCAGCCGGGCTGAGCTGCGGCTCGCCCGACTCACTCACGGCTGCCGCCGGACGTGACCTCTCCCTGGCACGGGACGCAGGAGGCCCCGGGTCAGGCCGCTGCGGCGGGACGGACCGGGACCACCAGTACGCGCCCGTGGCCCCTGTCACGTGGGACCGGGCCGAGGCGCGTGCGCCACGGCCCCTTCCCCAGGAGGTTTTAGCCCCGCTGAGCTTCGGCGCCCAGCGCGCCGGAAGGCTATCGCAGGGCTGAGCTTCGGCTCGCCCAGCGCGCCGGAAGGCTATCGCAGGGCTGAGCTTCGGCTCGCACCGCTAGCCCCAACAGAGAACGTAGCCGCGCTGAGCTCAGACTCGCCCCGCTCGCCCCGGCAGTGGCCGTAAGTGGCATCACCCCGACCGCGCCACCACGGTAGCCAACAGGGGTGTCCGCTTTCCAGGCCCACGGCTGTACACCGCCGGCGGCACGGAGGACAAGACGCAATCTCCGCCGAGAGACTCACGTAATATAACATGAAAGCTTTGACCTCCAGCTAGCCGCGCGCGGGGCCGCGCTCGCGCACGCACCCGCCTTGGAACGCGAGAGCTCGATTTTGGGCACCACAATGACGACCAGGCAGCGCGAAAACACACGCGAGAGATGGCGCCGTGTGAAGGCGCTAGAAGGATTCGCTTGACGGGACCGCCCAGTCTTGCTCGTGCAACCTCCACCGAGCCGCCACGTAATTTTCAGCGCCATTCTCAGACCTCAAATATTTGAATTTTGTCCAAAAAACAACGAGCACAACTGTGTGAAATAAATTTGTACATTTACCAACGAGTTCACACTTCTAGCCGTTAAAACCGTCTGTAACTGTCAAGAGTTGGATTTTAACGGTCACTAACTGTAACTGTAACGGCCGGGGACTGCTCGTTGGTCGTGGCTCGTTGCCCGGACGGCGGTTCTCGAATTTGGGCACCACAATGACGACCAGGCAGCGCGAAAACACACGCGAGAGATGGCGCCGTGTGAAGGCGCTAGAAGGATTCGCTTGACGGGACCGCCCAGTCTTGCTCGTGCAACCTCCACCGAGCCGCCACGTAATTTTCAGCGCCATTCTCAGACCTCAAATATTTGAATTTTGTCCAAAATAGTAGACGGGGCTAGCTCGGTGCAGCACTTGGCAAGGAGAAGCGGTGCACCCCTGTAGAGGACGGAAGCTTTCACTGAGTGCTCGGCAGGATCTTCAACTCGACAGTCGATCAAGCCCTGGGATTGGGGACCAGGTTCGATTCGTGGTGAAAAAGCCGCGGCGGCCCAGAGCGCGCTCTCGCGCTTGGAGCGCAGCGCTGGACCTGCCCGCCACGCAAGCGCTGCGTGAGGCCATTTACCTGCGTAAGTCGGCCTGGGTCTCGTTGCCCGATGCTGCGGGCCTGCACAATCTCCGCAACAAGCTGGGGCCCGGCAGGCGGACGCTATCGCTCTGCGAGGTGGCCTTCAGGACCAGCACGGGCTGCATTGTGCCGCCTCAGGCGCCAGACGCTTCTGGGGACGGCAACGAGCAAGCGTCCCTCGCAGTCGAGGACGGCGACGGGGCAACATGCCGACATGCGTGCGCTGCGCAGAGGCAAACTCGGGCAGTTCGCTGCAGCAGTGGCTCGAGGCAGCCCTGGAGCTCGAGTCAGCCCTGGAGCTCGAGGAGAGCGCCAAGTTGGACTTCATTCCGCTCGGAGCCTTCAACATCGCGGGCGCGGTCGTCCTCTAGGACGGCCAGCCGCTCGGCGAGATGCCAAGCACGCTTACGCCGGCAGCGCCTCCACGCTGCTCTGCGGTCGCCCGCGCTGTTCAAGGCCGATGCACGCGCCGAGCACGGGGGTCGCGATCCTCTTGGCCAGCGTGCCCCTCTGCGAGGTGGAGCTCGTCGACGCGGCGGGCAACAAGGGCATGCTGCACGACGCGCGCCAAGCTGGCGGCGACCGCAGTGACGCGTTTCACGCGATCGTTCGTCCCCTAGCGTGGCCGACGACGCGCTGCTGGCCTGCACCAGCGGCGCGACGGCCTGTGGCGTCGAGGCCGGCGCCAGCCTCGCCGCCACGCTCGTCGTGACGGAGATGCTCGCGCGCCACGGCAAGGGGGCGAGCAGCTACGCCGCGGGGCAGCTCGTCGACGGCAGCAGCGTTGCCGGGCGGGTGGCCAAGGTCGCGCTGGCCGCTTTGTCGACAACAACGCGCCGAGCCATCAGATCGCCGTGCACGAAGACGTCCAGCTGGCAGGCAGGCGCGCACTCAAGCGGCGAGACACCAGTTCGCTTAGCAGGTCGGAATGGCGCCGAATCCGTTGAACGCAGAAAGATTTTACCGGTAACTTTTTGCGCTGAATCATTTGTTTTGTCCCGACCTGACCTCACAGCGCCCGGAGCCTTCAGCCTCGCGGGCGCGATCGTCCTCTTGAACGCCTAGTAGCCGCTCGGCAGGAAAGAGGCCCCGCGGACAGTTCGGACTGAACCCTGCTCAAGCCGGCGTACGGCAGATGGCGAGGCAAAGACGGAAAGTGATAGTGCTCTTGGTGGCCTTGCCGTGGAATTTGAAGCCCTGCGCCCTTGGACTCTATCATTTTGCCGCACAGAGAATGCACGGCAAACTCCGGCTCTTGAGCCGCGCGCGCGAAACATTTTGTCCGAATCCCGCTCAAACGGCCCTTTTGTTGCGTTTTGTCCGGGCCACGTCCGTTAAACGTCGCTCAAGCCGGCGTACGGCAGATGGCGAGGCAAAGACGGAAAGTGATAGTGCTCTTGGTGGCCTTGCCGTGGAATTTGAAGCCCTGCGCCCTTGGACTCTATCATTTTGCCGCACAGAGAATGCACGGCAAACTCCGGCTCTTGAGCCGCGCGCGCGAGACATTTAGACCGAATCCCGCTCTAACGGACGGCAACGGCCATTCCATTGGGTTTGTCCGTGCCGTCCGTTGAATCTCACTGCGCTGGTTGACTGGGGAAATGACAGTACCGGTACTGGTACCGTATTCGAGTACCGTGTCAGTACTGTGTACGGTACTCACATCAGTACTCGAGTACGTACTGTGTACTCGTACGGTCGCAAGGTGTAGTGCAGGACTTCACTCTACGCGTCAGCAACGGTCTCTGGAGCTCTGACAGCAACACAGCGCCAACCAAGTTTCAGCTGCACCGCGGCAACCAGTGTGCCACCATCACGTTTCAGGCGCGAGCATCAGCATCACAGTGGGTACCGGAACGTCGCCATCAGTCGAATCTCAGCAACTTTTGACTTGCATCATCATTGTCGCTTGAGTTGATGAGTAATCTTGTTGCCTCTCCTCCGCCCGGCACCGGTTCCGCAATGGTTCTGATTCATTTCTTGCGATTTAATACATAGGGATTTAAGCATACAGATAGGAAGAACGCCTAAGACTCAGTAGGACAGGGGCCCTGCTGTAGAGGAAGCTTTGAAAGCTTCCTGAAACAACGAGCACAACTGTGTGAAATAAGTTTGTACATTTACCAACGAGTTCACACTTCTAGCCGTTAAAACCGTCTGTAACTGTCAAGAGTTGGATTTTAACGGTCACTAACTGTAACTGTAACGGCCGGGGACTGCTCGTTGGTCGTGGCTCGTTGCCCGGACGGCGGTTCTCCCTTGCCATCACGGAGACACTTCCGTCGTCGCTGACGCTGCCAAATGCGCCCAGAACAGCAAACGCGTCGGCTGGCATCGGAACCAGCATCTCTGCCTCCACCTTGTGCTCTTTCACCTGTTGACCACCGCCTACTGCCTCGTGCTCGCCTCTCGGAACAGCCAAGCCACACCCAAGATCTTCAACACTTTCACAACTTGCAACAACCCACAGCCTCCCTACTCCAGACCACAGCGACAAACTCGCCCAGCGCCATCGCTTCCTGGGCCGGGTCGCCATCGCATCCTTCCATGACCCTTCCACCCGTCGCTCTCCCCTTGGCCGTGCCGCAAAGAGGCCTTCGCCAGCACCGCCACAGCCACGCCAACTCCACTGCTCTGAGATACGCAAGAGGACCCACGAGAGACTGGAGTGCACATCCCTGCTCTGGCCGATGGTGACCATCTTGTTCCTAGCCCCGCTACGCCCCTGCTCTTCGCCACACCGCCTCCTCTTCACCCCAACTTGCTGGGCTCTGACATCATGCTCCAAGCGCACCACGCAACCAAAGAATCCGCGGCACCGCTGGCGATCGTCTGCGCCCATCCCGAGCTCCCTAAAGACCCGCCTGTGTGGCTCCCATCCGTCTGTGTGCCTTGCGCACGAGCCCTGCCGCCGACACGTTCATTCTCTGCCACTTGCTGTCCTCGAGTTCGCCATGACTCACGACGACGATGTCACCAATATCCGCCTTGGCGACCTCCCCCGACCGTACATCCTGCTCATCATCGTGTTCTCGGCCTCTCCTTGCGTCTGCACGCCCTGCGGCCTTGCTGACAGCCATCTTGCACTTTTTTCCCAGTTCGTCAACGCCACGAACGGCGCCCAGCAACGCAACAAGACGCACTTGGCCGTGCAGTATCATCCAACGCCTTTGCCTCGACCTACTCCACCCCTCCGTCTTGACCTCCTCCACCTCTTTGTCATCGCCTCGCCTGGATCACTCACGACCAAGCCCTGCCAACAACCACCTCTGCCCTTCCAAGCAACCGCGGCGGCACAAGAACCGCTCGAGAGCCAGACCGAGCGCCGCCGAGCGCTACACAGTCTTCGTCTACCTGCGCCACGACGCGATCGAGTTCTCTTGCGCGCGCTCCGCCCCCACCATTGCTTCCTTCTCTGCGTTGCTGGCAACATGTCTCTCCGAGCTCGTCGCGCCACGCTGCGACAACGCTGTAGCCCGCAAAGCGCTTCTCCCACGCGCCCTGCCGGGCCCTGCCGTGTTTTCCGGCCACGCCATCGCCCTCCTTGGTGGCTTTGCCCTCCATCGACGAGATCACCAGGACGTCCACCTTGGCCGTCTCCTTGCTTCCAGCCTTCAGACCGACCGGACACGCAGCGGCACTCCTTGCGCTCTTCTCCTGTGCCTTGAGCCATTCAAGCTCTCGAGGCTGCTTGTGGGCCTGCTCTCTGCCTTGCACGACGCCTGCGCCTTGGACGTCGTCGTCGGCTTCTTTCTTGCTCTTCGTCCAGCTTGCCAAGCCTGGCCGCCCCAGGCCCAGCCGCAGCGCCATCAGATGGCTTGGCGTGCCGCTATTGGCACGGTACGAACCAATCCTGCTTCAATGCCCGTGCCTTGCACTGGCTGGTTTCAATCCGTCCCTTTTGCTTCTCCACCTATTCATCTTGGTCGTCGTGGAGCGTCTCCTGGGATTGCCCATCACGATGACTGCGGCGGCGAGGACGATCATGCACGCCTCCACCTCCCTCTCGTGGCCCTCGATGCCTCAAGGTCTCATATCCGCCCGCCTCGCACCTTGGTGCATCATCAAAGTGGCCAGAATCGTCCTCTTCCGCGTCGTCCTCCTCATGCCAGGTCCAACCGGCGCCACAGTGTTGCAGGGCGTCGCCAAACCGCCGCAACACCTCGGCGCGCTCCAGACCCTGGTCCAGAGCCCAAGCACCCGGCTCCTTTGCCACTTCGTCTCACTTGGTCGCCGCTCCTTGGCCAAGCCCACCTCGGTGTCAACAAAGGCGACAAGCACCGCCGCGGACTTGTTGCCGCCCAGCAACGAGTCGCCACGCTGGCCAGTGACCGTCGCCACCTGCCGGCCCAAGCCTTATGCCGTCTTCTGCCCCTGCCCCTGCCCCTCTTGGCCCCCTGCGAGCCGTCCACCACAAGTCCATCAAGCCTGAACGACGACGACCATGACGAGCCCGCTGGAGAGGATCGAGCCTCGAGGAGCGACGAGTTCAGCTCATGAAACCGCTAGTCTATCACACGGACGCGAGCGTTGCCGCGCTTTCTGCCGCGCTGCAAGCGCTCTTTACCAGCCCAGATAGGTCGTCTTCGGGTAACTCTTCGTCTCAAGCCTGCTCGACAGGTCGCCACAAGTGAAACGCGGAGCTGCGAGCCCGGCGGCAGTGCTTTTCACCTGTGTCGAGAGCGCAGGGCGCTGCTCCGTCCTCTACCCTGCATCCTGGTGCCTCGGCGTGCGTTTCCAGCGCCGAAGGCCGCGAAATACGATTTTGGTGCTCTCGCGCAAGCCACATCGCGCCTAGAGCCCGGCAAACGCTCTAGCGCTCTCTGCCCAGGCGAGGCCGCACCCGTCGTTGAGCTCCCTGCTCCCAGGTCTCGCTCCTTGTCGCTCTCCCGCTTTCGCAGCGTCGCAGGCCTGCCAGCCTCGTTCAACGTGCTCAGAGTGAGCAAGCAGATGCAGCGCGCCACGAAGCCGTCACTGGGCCTCTTCACTCGTCGGAGAAAGCATACAAAGCTCCCTTCCGCCCGGCCAGTCCATAGCCTGTCCTCCGCGTGAGCTCGTCTCCGCCGCACTGTGCAACCATCTGTTTGCTGCCCTCGCGCTGGCCACATCGCGCTCAGAGCCCGTTTAACGCACTAGCGCCCTCCACCCAGGTGAGGCCGCGCCCACTGTTGCGTCTGCTGGCCCTTGTACTCGCTCCATGTTGCTGTGTCGCTTCCGCACCGTCACGGGCTTGCTGGCCTCGGTTGACCTGCTCAGCGCAAGCCGATACGGCGCGCCACGAAGCTGTCAACAGCCCTCTCCACTCGCCCGACAAAGCAACCAAGGCCCCGAACGGGCCTCTCCGCCCGTATCTCGGCCTCAGCGTGAGCTCGTTTCCGCTGCTCTGTGTAACCATCAATTTCTTGCTCTCACGCAAGCCACATCGCGCCAAGAGCCCGGCAAACGCTCCAGCGCCCTCCACCCAGGCGAGGCCGCGCCCACCGTTGCGCTCCCTGCTCCCAGGCCCTCCTCCATGTTGCTGTGTCGCTTCCGCACCGTCACGGGCTTGCCGGCCTCGTTCAACTTGCTCAGAGTGCGCAAGCCGATACGGCGCGCCACGAAGCTGTCAACAGCCCTCTCCACTCGCCCGACAAAGCAACCAAGGCCCCAAACGGGCCTCTCCGACCGTATCTCGGCCTCAACGTGAGCTCGTTTCCGCTGTTCTGTGTCACCATCAATTTCTTACTCTCGCGCAAGCCACATCGCGCCCAGGGCCCGGCAATCGCTCTAGCGCCCTCCATCCAGGCGAGACCGCGCCCATCGTTGCGTCTGCTGCCCCTTGTACTCGCTCCTTGCCGCTGTGTCGCTTCCGCACCGTCACGGGCTTGCTGGCCTCGGTCGACCTGATCAGAGTGAGCAAGCCGACACAGCGCGCCGCGAGGCTGTCCGTGGGCATCTCCACTTGTCGGAGAAAGCAATCAAGGTCCTCTTCCGGCCTCCCCGCCAATAGCCTGCGCTCGGCGTGAGCTCGTTTCCGCTGTTCAGCGCAACCATCAAATTCTTGCTCTCGCGCAAGCCACATCGCGCCAAGAGCCCGGCAAACGCTCTAGCGCCCTCCACCCGAGTGAGATGCGCCCACCGTTGCGTCCCATGCCACCAATACTTGCTCCGTGTCGCTGATTCGCTTCCGCACCGTCGCGGGCTTGTTCTCCGCGTTCAACTTGCTCAGAGTAAACTAGCCCACACAGCGTGCCGTGAGGCCGTCAGCAGGCCCCTCCACTCGCCCGACAAAGCAACAAGGTCCTCTTCCGGCCTCCGCGCCGATAGCTCGTCCTCTGCATGAGCTCGTTTCCGCTGCTCTGGGCAACCATCTATTTGCTGCCCATGAGCTAGCCACATCGCGCCCAGAGCCCGACAAAGTGCCTAGCACCCTCTGCCTGAGCAAGGCCATGCCCATCGTTGCGCCACCTGGCCTCAATACTCGCCACTCGTCGATCGTTCGCCTCAACACGGAGGCCAACTCTTCGCTCTGGCTCGCGCTGTACAGAGCGCCCAAGCCGACAAGCGAGGCAGCCAAGCTGTCAAAGGCCGCCACCACCTCCCCGCCGAGACCATCGAGCCTTCTGGCGCCTTTCTCGCCTTTGCTCTGCCATGCTCGGGCTCGCGCTAACCTCGTGTTCCGCCCAACCATCAACTTGCTCTTCTCTCCTTGGACGCGCCACAATGCGCTGCGGGCCTGGCAGACGGCCTGGCAGCCTCTGTCTGGGCGAGAACTCAGGTTCCTTGGGGTCACGTGCCCCCAATGCTTGCTTTTCTTCGACCCTCCGCCTCAGAATGGAGCCCAGGTTTTGGCTTGGCTGCGCATCGTGAGGCTTGCTTGGATGGATGGCCTGATCCAACCGCCTGGCGGGGCATCGCTTTGAAGTCAGGTGGTTTGGCGCTCGAGGTCAGCAGAGATTGGATGCTAGCGCCGAGCTGGCTGGCGGGCCAAGCAGACAAACAATTCTTGGACTCTTTTTTTCTTTTGATCGATTTGGTCATGCTACGACGCGCTTGAGGTCGCTGCGCAGCTGCTCGACGGACACCGGCGCGTTGTGCAGGTCGAAGCCCGTGCGCTCCCAGTGCCGCAGCAGATCGCTCAAGCTCCACACGCTCTTGCCGCCATCGAGAGTCACCGGTCGACCAGCTTGTCGCCCACGACGCTCACCAGCCGGCTCAGACGACGGCTCACGCGCTTGCGGAGGCTCTGCCGCCGCCTGATCTCGGCCAACCCTGCCACCTCAGCTCGGCGACCACTTGGTGCCGCTGGTGCCGCTGCCACTCGGGCCACTCGACGAGCCACGCCTCGAACTGCGCGTCCGTGATGGCCAGCGCGTCGTCCTTGGCCGCATCCAGCTCAGCATCCGTCACGTCGATGTAGCTCGGGAAGATCATGGCCGTGGCGTCGACGGGCAGGTCGAGCGCCTCGCGCAGGTCGATCTCGAAGCGCAAGTACACGCAGACGTCGTCCACCCAGCGCAACGAGTCCACCTTGCGCTTGGCGTGCTCGTGCACGACCATGAGCCGCATCACCCGGCGCCCGAGGTCCCGCAGTTGCTCGGCGCTCTCCCGGCTTTGGCGATCTCCACGACCACGTGCATCTGGTTGAGCGCCCAGACCGGCTTGTCGCCGCACGCGTCCAGCGAGTCGCTCATGCGAAGCAGCAGCTCCTCGCGCACGTGCTCATCGTCGCCAGAGAGCAGCTCGAGCACATCGACCACGCGCTTGGCGAGCGCCTTACGCGTCTCGGCGATGCCAAACTCCTTGGCGTCGCGCAGCCGCGACAAGAACCGCACCAGCGTCGCGTCGTCGGCCGTCGGTGGCACAGCCACGGCCTCCACTTGAGCCTCGCTGGTCCAGAACGCCGCGGCTTCTGCAGCGCTCGCAAAACCAGGCCTTGCCTCAGCCTCGTTGTCAGGCTCCTCGTCAGACTCGTCGTCAGACTCGTCTTCCCAACGGGCGAATCTCGCAAGGTCGACGTGGAAACGGAGACTGGCGCGTCTGCCTCGCGAAGCCACTCGAGCGTCTCCATCGAAAGCCCCGAGCCGCCCAGGTAGATGTCGCGCGGCCTGCCGCGCTCGTCTGCGGGCCAGTCGAGGATGCTGGCTGGCAGACTCTCTAGCGCCGTGCACTGCTCAAGCTGAAGTCCTCCGCCGACATGCAGGTCCTCCGGCAGGCTTGTGAGAGAAGTGCATCGCACGGCGTTAAGGTCACCAGAGACTTGAAGACCGGCTGGCAGACTCTCTAGCGACGCGCACCGATCAAGCCAAAGGTCTCCACCGACGTGCAGGTCCTCCGGCAGACTTGTGAGAGAAGTGCATCGCGTGGCGCCGAGGTCATCAGAGACATGAAGACCGGCTGGTAGACTCTCCAGCGACGTGCACCTCCACAGCTGAAGTCCTCCACCGACATGCAGGTCCTCCGGCAGGCTTGTGAGAGAAGTGCATTGCCTGGCGTCGAGGTAACCAGAGACCTGAAGACCGGCTGGCAGACTCTCCAGCGACGTGCACTGATAAAGCCAAAGGCCTCCACCGACGTGCAGGTCCTCCGGCAGGCTTGTGAGAGAAGTGCATCGCACGGCGTTAAGGCCACCCGAGACCTGAAGACCGGCTGGTAGACTCGTGAGCGACGTGCACCCTCCCAGCTCAAGTCTTCCACCGACATGCAGGTCCTCCGGCAGGCTTGTGAGAGAAGTGCATTGCCTGGCGTCGAGGTCACCAGAGACCTGAGGACCGGCTGGTAGACTCTCCAGCGACGTGCACCTCCCCAACAGAAGATGCCCACCGACATGCAGGTCCTCCGGCAGGCTTGCGAGAGAAGTGCATTGCCTGGCGTTGAGGTCACCAGAGACCCAAAGACCGGCTGGGAGACTCGTGAGCGCCGTGCTCTCCTCTAGTTGAAGTCCTCCACCGACATGCAGGTCCTCTGGCAGGCTTGTGAGAGAAGTGCAGCGCGTGGCGTCGAGGTCACCAGAGACCTGAAGACCGGCTGGTAGACTCTCTAGCGATGTGCACTCCTCTAGTTGAAGTCCTCCACTGACATGCAGGTCCTCTGGCAGGCTTGTAAGAGAAGTGCATCGCCTGGCGTCGAGGTCCTCAGAGGGCCTTTTCCGGCCAGCAACGGCGTTGATCAACGTGTTATTGGCAACGAGCCCACAGTTGGGGAGTATAATAGGAGTCTTGGCCAAGTGTTCATGCACGCGTCTGCTTAATCGTGTATTCCACCCTGCAAATGCGGATTTCACAGGGCAAATGACTCCCAACATACCCCTCCTTCCAGTTTCTTTCTTCTGCCCGTTGCTGTTTGGAATTTTGCTCGTTGGTGTTTGTACAAAAATTCACACTACTCGTTGGTGTTTGTACAGATTCGGCCGCGAGTACGTCCGCTGTGGATTTTCTGGCCCTGTGATTGGTACGTTGATTTTGTGGGGACTGTGGAAGGTTCCCTTTCCGGAAAAAATTGGCTTTGCTCGTTGCTATTTTGATTTTTGCTCGTTCTCGGGACTGAGAGTAGAGAAGAGCGTCGCGTTTCGACCGCGAGGACATATGTCGGTTGAGCACCTGCCCGCGCGGCGCGCTTGCTGCGCGACGAGGTTGCAACCGCTCTCTGGTAGAGAACAAGAGGGACAACAAGTCGGAGAACAAGGACCGCGGAGCGCACCACGAAGAGCACCACGAAGAGCACCACGGTAAGAATGGACGAGAGTTCACAAGGAGTGCTTGTCCAAGAGGCGATGGCGGCTCGTGCCGCGCGTTCCGATGGACCCGCGGCCCCAGGCCACGCAGAGAAACCAACCAAAACTCGGCTTGCGCAACTCCCCTCGCCGAATGATCCACCGCAACCGCACTACAACGTACCAGGGCACAGCGGCGCGTCACCGTACTACAGTGACTTGTCGCAGTACGGCGCAATGCCGTACTTTGGCACGCAGCCGCGCTACAGCCCCACCGCCGCGCAACGGCGGGGCGCTGTCTCACGATACGTCCTCTCGGCTGTAGTACCAGAGCCAGCACGGACAGCGGGTCCAGGAACTCGAGCAGCAAGTTCAAGAGCAACACCGGCAACAGCAGATCGGACAGGGCCCATCCGTACGTGTCCGGGCCCCATGCCAATTTAGACGTGGTCCGGGCACACGCGCCCCAGCCTTTCCCAGCCCCAGCGCACTCCCCACGCCAGCCCAAGGCTGCCGTGGGGGCCGCTACCGCCAGACACGCCGCGCACGGCACTGGCCGCCGCCCCGGGCGTTCACGCGCTGGCCCCGCGCCGCCCCGGAGCGGCTACCCCAGCATCACGTGGAGGCGCGCCGCGCCCCCAACACGTGCTGTTGACCCGTTGGGCGCCATGCGCGCGCGCAAGCGTGAGCTCGACGACCAGGCGCTCAAGAGCGCCTACAGCGTCGCTCCCGCCTCTGCCTGACCGACCACCAGGTGGCCGCGTCCCTCGACTGGCTACAGCCAGGCTTCACTACTGGCGACGTCGACCTGCGGTACCTCGCTCCCGAGCGGTGCGTCGTGACCCGCCGGTTCCCGCCGCGTCTCAACTCATCGGCCCTGGCGGATCCAAGATTCCCAGGCCGCGGTCGGGTGGCCAGCGACGCCGAGAACTATGCTCTGCGTGGTGGCACTGACGCCCGAGCGGTACCACGAGAAAGCCCGGCTTTGTCACCGACACCGCCGGCGCGCGCCTCTCTGTTCTTCTGCTGACCAGCGATCTCTGGATGCACCCGGACCAATCGCCCGTGCCGTCCACGCCCCAGCTCCAGAACGCGAATCACGACCATGCCATCGCCACGGATCTCGCGGCGGCCCCCGGCCGCGCGCCGTGGCCGGACCAGGCCCGGCTTCACACACTCCATAATGGCGTGCGTGCAGGCCACCGGCACCTCCATGGTGCCTCGTTGGTCACCTTCCACCGCAACCACGTGTCGGCCATGGGCCCGGCTGTGTCGGCGCCCGTCCAGACGATCATCGACACCGCCGTCGCGGATGGTCCGCGGCACCCGATGGGCCGTGTGCGCAACCCGAGCGAGCCGCCTCAACTGTGTTCGCCGCCGGCCTCCCGGAGGCCACGGTCGCGCCCATCGCGGTCGTGCCCAAGAGCACGCCCGGCCAGTACCGCCTCATCGAGGACCTGTCCTTCGGCACACCGGACCAGCCGAGCAGCAACGACCGGATCTGCGCCATCCCCAAGATGCGCAGCGCGGACATCACCACGGTCCTGCGTGCGGTCCGTCGGGCCCGCTATACCTTTCGTGACGAGCCGCTCGGTGCCTTCTCCGCGGACATCAAGAACGCGTACAAGAACCGCACCAGGCTCGCCCGCAGCACCGTGCTCCATGGAGCTGCTGGGCCGACCAGCCATACGATGCCGGCCTCCTGTAGTTCGGAGCGCGCCGCTATTCTGTCGGCTTCAGGTCGCCCCGCAGGCGACCATCCATGCCGAGGTCGTGCGCGACGCCGCACAAGCCTGCCAGGAGCCTCCGGAGTGCGCCGCACTACGAGCTGATCGGCATTATTGACGACGCATGCTACGTCGCCAGCCTCAGCACCAGGTGGGCCTCACGATGACCATGTCCATCCCAGCGCCCAGGCGGCGCAAGGCGATGGCTTGGGCCCAGCGCCTGATCGACTTCCCGACGACCACCAGGCGTGAGCTGATGCGCACCCTGGGGCCCGTCGCGTCCCTCTCAGCCGCACAGCCGTTCGGCAGGTCGCTCGGCGTGGCGCCGACACGCGCGCTACGTATCGCCTACGCGCCCTACGCGCCCGTCCGCATCGGCCGCGACCTCCGGGAGGAGGCTCGGTTAGCCCGCCTCCTCCTTCGCGATGCGCAGCCCGTGCCGGCGCTCACGCGCCTAACGACCCGCGCCCGCATCGTCCGCACGGCCAGCAATGCTAGCCGGGCCTGGCCTGGGTGCGGCGTGCCTCTCGCCCACCAAGGTTCTTGTTCCGATTGAACTACTGTGGTCCAAAGCAAAAGTGGAATTCGCACTTGCATTTGTGCATTTGAACCTTATATAGACAGCGGTCGGTCCAGGGTCGATCCGTACTCTCTCTCTCTCTCGTTGTTGCGTAACAATGCCGAGTGCGGCTGCAGGGAGCACAGGCTGCCACCGGTATAAACCGAGGTCTTGCGCATGTGCCACCGCAGGTGGTGCGAGCGGCTCTTGCGACGCCAGAAGCGAAGGCAAGAGGTGCCGTTGGTGCTAGATCGTCTCCACAAGGAGGCGACGGCTGTGCCAGCGCCAGTTGTTTGGTTTTTACGATCGCATCGGCCAGCATCTGTAGCGAACGGCTGCTTGCCTGGCCGCAATGGAGCAAGAAGACGCCTTCGCCAGGAGGCGGTGCCTGACATTGGCGCTCGAACATAATTGATTTCAAGATGATCAGAGTCTTCAGCTAGGAGCGATCCTTCAACAGCAGCTCGTTGATCTTGCTCCGCATCTCGTCGCCAACGTCACGGTTTCCCAGATCGAGGTCACGGAGCGTACTGTTGCTGGCTAGTCCCTCCGCTAAGGCCGCTCCACCGGCGTCTCCCACGTTCCTGTTGCCGTCGAGGCCAAGCTCGCACAGCGCCGAGCTCTCGGATGCCAGCGCCAAGCTGAGCGCGCGGCAGGTCGCAAGGCCAACGTCACAGTGGCGCAGATTGAGGCGGCGGAGCGTGCTGTTGCTGGCCAGACCCTCCGCCAAGGCCGCTCCTCCAGCGTCGCCCACCGCCACGTTGCAGTAGAGGCCAAGCTCGCACAGCGCCGAGCTCTCAGATGCCAGCGCAATGCCGAGCGCGCGACAGGTCGCGATGCCAACGTAACACTTGCTCAGATTGAGGCGCCGCAGAGTAGTGTTGCTAGCCAGACCCTCCGCCAAGGCCGCTCCTGCAGCGTCAACCACGTTCTTATTGTCCTGGAGGTCGAGCTCGCACAGCGCCGAGCTCTCAGATGCCAGCGCAATCCCGAGCGCGCGACAGGTCGCGATGCCAACGTAACACTTGCTCAGATTGAGGTGGTGGAGTGTGCTGTTGTTGGCCAGACCCTTCGCTAAGGCTGCTCCTGCAGCGTCGCCCACCGTCACGTTGCAGTAGAGGTCAAGCTCATGCAGCGCCGAGCTCTCAGATGCCAGTGCAATGCCGAGCGCGCGGCAGGTCGCGAGGCCGATGTTGCACACCCGCAGTCTGAGGCGGCGAAGCGTGCTGTTGCTGGCCAAACCCTTCGCCAAGGCCGCTCCTGCAGCGTCATCCAGGTTCAGGTTCTGGCGGCTAATCATGCTGCTGGTGATCGGACCCTCCGTCAGGGCCGCTTCTGCGGCGGCAACAAAGTTGAAGCTGAGGTCGAGCTCGCGCAGCGCCGAGCTCTCGAAGGCCAGCGCGGCGCCAAGTGCGCTGAAGGTTGCGAGGCCGAGGCAACAGCGGCTCAGATTAAGGCGGCGCAAAGTGCTGTTGCTAGCCAGACCCTCCGCCAAGGCCGCTCCTGCAGCGTCAACCACGTTCTTATTGTCCTGGAGGTCGAGCTCGCACAGCGCCGAGCTCTCAGATGCCAACGCAGCACCAAGTGCGCGGCAGGTCGCGAAGCCGACGCGACAGTGGTGCAGTCGAAGGCGGCGGAGCATGCTGTTGCTGACCAGACCCTCCGCCAAGGCCGCTCCTGCAGCGTCGTTCACGGCCCTGTTGAAGCTGAGGTCAAGCTCGCACAGTGCCAAGCTCTCGGAGGCCAACGCAGTGCCCAGCGCGCGACAGCTCGCGATTCCGAGACCGCATTGCGTCAATACCAACAGCTGCAACGCCTTGTTGCTTCAGACCTGCTGCCAAGGTGGCGCCGCCGGCATCGCCCATGTCGTTGCTGATGCGAAGCTCACGCAGCGCCGGGCTCTCAGAGGCCAGCGCAAGGGCAAGCGCGTCGCACGTCGACGTGTCAAAGCCATCGGATTGGAGGGTCAGCTTCTGGAGCTTGCTGTTCCGCGCCAGCCCCTTGGTAATGACCGCAACGTCGCCGGGGCCAACGACCGGGACCTGCGTGTAGGTCGCTGTGCTTTGCAAGACGAGCACCTCCAGCGGCACCTTCTGCGCCCGCAGCACGTCGCCCAGCGCCTCCATCGACGGCGTCAGATCGGGCCTGTCACTAGTGTAGGCGACGTACAGCGCGATCTCAAGCCGGCGAAGGGTGCGGTTGCGCTTGACACCGTCCACGAGGAAGGTGAACATGCGCACGTCATCGATCATGCCTTCGACGCGGAGCTCACAAAGCAGAGTGCCAGGCCCACGAAGCGCGTCGCCGATCGCCACGCCGCAGTTGACGCTCAGCTTGTCGTTGATGTGGAGCCTTCGCAGCGCGTGGTTGTGCTGCAGGCACTCGAGCAGCTGCTCGAGCCGCGGTGGCGACTCCTCGCGAGTCTTGAGCGTGAGCGCCGTCCAGCAGACGTTGTTGGCCTTGAGAGCCTCGCCGACGGCAGCGATCGATTCATGCGCCGCTCCGACCAAAGTGATCTCGTTGAGGGCCTGCTGCGTGGCGAGTGCCTGCGTCACGCGAGCGCCGTCGGCCTCTGCTCGTTCACCAAGCGCAGCGGCGAGCTTGCGCAGGCTGCCGCCGTACCATGAAAACTTGACCTCGAGGCTTGTGAGGGCCGCGGGAAACACGGCCCGGATCGCCTGCGCCTCCGACAGCTTGCCGCACACTCGCGGGCCAACAAGCTCAGCAATGATCCCAAGCGGCCCGTCGGGGATGGCGCGCTAGCTCGCGCGCGCGGTGCTGGTGCTGGCGCCGCTCATGCTGGCGCCGCTCATGCTGGCGCCGCTCGTGGTGGTGCCGCTCGTGGTGGCGCCGCTGGGCGTCGCGCCGCCGTCCTGCAGCCGCTGCTTTATGCACCGCGCCCCCATATCTCCTCCTTGTCCTCTCCTCGCTGCTACTTCATCGCCTTCTTCCTTGGGACAGTACAGCAATGACGTGACATGGGGTGCACGATGTCACGTCTTGTTCGTTGAAGGATTGCTGGCTGGACTTGGCGGAGTAGTTGTTCACTGTCAGTACCGACGTTGCCACTCGACAGCGGCCTTCGCGAGGACCGCAAGCGTTGCCACGCCGTCGACGTCGACCCCACGGCGACCGCCACGGATCCGTGCGCCGCCCTCAACCGTCGCGAGTGCAGGAGCGCGCCCGACTGCGTGCGAGGATGGAATTTACATTACTTACGCCGAGTCAAGACTGGTAGCGAGCTGTTCTTGGCCGACCGCCGAATCGATAGGCAAGCCAGCCTCAAAAGTACGTGCCGGTCTTGTCAAGGACGAATACTGATGCACTCTGAACGCTGCGCCTCTCGAGGCGCAGCGCCGCTTGAGCTGCATGCTGATGCCGCTGAGCCAAGCCTAGGAGTTCCCGCGGCGTGGACTGCCGGTCTTCTTGGCTGAGTCCAACCGTGTGCCAACGCATTTCCTTGGGCAGATTGCGCGGGGTGAGCAAGCAAGGTATCTAGCCGCCGCGACGACCGACCGAAGGCCGAGACGAGCTGTCCGGGTCCGCGTCGACAGACAGGCTTATACAGAAGCCGCTCGTGATGGCGTTTGCGCGGACTTTTCGTCGCTAGCAGCGCATGTCCGCGGCCGACGCCGTCCGGAATCGGCCATGGCCTTTGCGTCGCGGAGGCAGCCTTCGCGCAAGCAAGGACTGCAGGCACTGCACGAAGCCGTTAGTTAGCCTCAAGCTGAAGATTACTTACGCCGAGTTAAGACTGGTCGCGAGGTTAGACTAAGCAAGAGGACCTGGTCGCAGCGTCGAAACTGGTCGCGATCGCAGACGCAGAGGTGGTAGGCACCGAAGGACCCGTGGCAATGCTCGTTGAGCTGATAGTATCACGGCAAATCACAGCGGTGATGACCGGTTCGGCGATAGTAGACGGGGCTAGCTCGGTGCAGCACTTGGCAAGGAGAAGCGGTGCACCCCTGTAGAGGACGGAAGCTTTCACTGAGTGCTCGGCAGGATCTTCAACTCGACAGTCGATCAAGAGCCCTGGGATTGGGGACCAGGTTCGATTCGTGGTGAAAAAGCCGCGGCGGCCCAGAGCGCGCTCTCGCGCTTGGAGCGCAGCGCTGGACCTGCCCGCCACGCAAGCGCTGCGTGAGGCCATTTACCTGCGTAAGTCGGCCTGGGTCTCGTTGCCCGATGCTGCGGGCCTGCACAATCTCCGCAGCAAGCTGGGCCCGGCAGGCGGACGCTATCGCTCTGCGAGGTGGCCTTCAGGACCAGCACGGGCTGCATTGTGCCGCCTCAGGCGCCAGACGCTTCTGGGGACGGCAACGAGCAAGCGTCCCTCGCAGTCGAGGACGGCGACGGGGCAACATGCCGACATGCGTGCGCTGCGCAGAGGCAAACTCGGGCAGTTCGCTGCAGCAGTGGCTCGAGGCAGCCCTGGAGCTCGAGTCAGCCCTGGAGCTCGAGGAGAGCGCCAAGTTGGACTTCATTCCGCTCGGAGCCTTCAACATCGCGGGCGCGGTCGTCCTCTAGGACGGCCAGCCGCTCGGCGAGATGCCAAGCACGCTTACGCCGGCAGCGCCTCCACGCTGCCTCTGCGGTCGCCCGCGCTGTTCAAGGCCGATGCACGCGCCGAGCACGGGGTCGCGATCCTCTTGGCCAGCGTGCCCCTCTGCGAGGTGGAGCTCGTCGACGCGGCGGGCAACAAGGGCATGCTGCACGACGCGCGCCAAGCTGGCGGCGACCGCAGTGACGCGTTTCACGCGATCGTTCGTCCCCTAGCGTGGCCGACGACGCGCTGCTGGCCTGCACCAGCGGCGCGACGGCCTGTGGCGTCGAGGCCGGCGCCAGCCTCGCCGCCACGCTCGTCGTGACGGAGATGCTCGCGCGCCACGGCAAGGGGCGAGCAGCTACGCCGCGGGGCAGCTCGTCGACGGCAGCAGCGTTGCCGGCGGGTGGCCAAGGTCGCGCTGGCCGCTTTGTCGACAACAACGCGCCGAGCCATCAGATCGCCGTGCACGAAGACGTCCAGCTGGCAGGCAGGCGCGCACTCAAGCGGCGAGACACCAGTTCGCTTAGCAGGTCGGAATGGCGCCGAATCCGTTGAACGCAGAAAGATTTTACCGGTAACTTTTTGCGCTGAATCATTTGTTTTGTCCCGACCTGACCTCACAGCGCCCGGAGCCTTCAGCCTCGCGGGCGCGATCGTCCTCTTGAACGCCTAGTAGCCGCTCGGCAGGAAAGAGGCCCCGCGGACAGTTCGGACTGAACCCTGCTCAAGCCGGCGTACGGCAGATGGCGAGGCAAAGACGGAAAGTGATAGTGCTCTTGGTGGCCTTGCCGTGGAATTTGAAGCCCTGCGCCCTTGGACTCTATCATTTTGCCGCACAGAGAATGCACGGCAAACTCCGGCTCTTGAGCCGCGCGCGCGAAACATTTTGTCCGAATCCCGCTCAAACGGCCCTTTTGTTGCGTTTTGTCCGGGCCACGTCCGTTAAACGTCGCTCAAGCCGGCGTACGGCAGATGGCGAGGCAAAGACGGAAAGTGATAGTGCTCTTGGTGGCCTTGCCGTGGAATTTGAAGCCCTGCGCCCTTGGACTCTATCATTTTGCCGCACAGAGAATGCACGGCAAACTCCGGCTCTTGAGCCGCGCGCGCGAGACATTTAGACCGAATCCCGCTCTAACGGACGGCAACGGCCATTCCATTGGGTTTGTCCGTGCCGTCCGTTGAATCTCACTGCGCTGGTTGACTGGGGAAATGACAGTACCGGTACTGGTACCGTATTCGAGTACCGTGTCAGTACTGTGTACGGTACTCACATCAGTACTCGAGTACGTACTGTGTACTCGTACGGTCGCAAGGTGTAGTGCAGGACTTCACTCTACGCGTCAGCAACGGTCTCTGGAGCTCTGACAGCAACACAGCGCCAACCAAGTTTCAGCTGCACCGCGGCAACCAGTGTGCCACCATCACGTTTCAGGCGCGAGCATCAGCATCACAGTGGGTACCGGAACGTCGCCATCAGTCGAATCTCAGCAACTTTTGACTTGCATCATCATTGTCGCTTGAGTTGATGAGTAATCTTGTTGCCTCTCCTCCGCCCGGCACCGGTTCCGCAATGGTTCTGATTCATTTCTTGCGATTTAATACATAGGGATTTAAGCATACAGATAGGAAGAACGCCTAAGACTCAGTAGGACAGGGGCCCTGCTGTAGAGGAAGCTTTGAAAGCTTCCTGAAAGCGGGCGGACAGATGGAGACGCCGCGGCGGCTGGCAGCCTGGTCGTCACGCCCCGTCGCGGTCGCATGCGCAGAAGTGGTTGGCGCCGGAGGACCCGTGGCAATGCTCGTTGAGCTAGTAGTATCACGGAAAGTCACAGCGGCGATGACCGTTTCGGCGTAGGCGGGCGAACGGGTCGGGACGTCGTGGCGGCAGGCAGCATGGTCGTCACGCCCCGTCGCGGTCGCATGCGCAGAAGTGGTTGGCGCCGGAGGACCCGTGGCAATGCTCGTTGAGCTAGTAGTATCACGGAAAGTCACAGCGGCGATGACCGTTTCGGCGTAGGCGGGCGAACGGGTCGGGACGTCGTAGCGGCAGGCAGCATGGTCGTCACGCCCCGTCGCGGTCGCATGCGCAGAAGTGGTTGGCGCCGGAGGACCCGTGGCAATGCTCGTTGAGCTAGTAGTATCACGGAAAGTCACAGCGGCGATGACCGTTTCGGCGTAGGCGGCGAACGGGTCGAGACGTCCTGGCGGCTGGTAGCCTGGTCGTCGAAGCCATGGGCGGTGTAGCAGCCCATCTTGTCGGCACGGAGCAGAGGCCAAGCGACGGCGCAGTCAGCTCGGTGGCGCATGTCGGTCAGCGGCGGGTACGTTGGGGGGTTGTTGAATTCCCGGCGGCCGATGAACGTGGTAGCGCTGACCGAAGTGTTCGGTGCGCTGCGCGAGAGGGCGCGCCCGCGTCGATGGGCGGGCGCTGGCGCGCCCGCGCCGCTAGTACGGAGTGTCGCAGCCACTCGCGTCGTCCTCGGTGTCGTCTTAGCCTACGGAGGAGGAATTGGGAATGGCGCTCCAACGAATCTCTCCTGGCCGCTGCGCTCCCGAGTTCCGCCTGTCGAGCCGGAGTCCTCCCGCGCATCAACGAATCACTCCGCGCTACACTACTTGCTGCTTTGCTGCCAAGTATTCGTTACCGTCTGGGCGGCGAGCTCTCCTCCTGGGCCAGAGCTCCCGACGGTTGCCGAGCAGTGCTTTGCCGAGGCGGCTCTGGCGGCTCAATCAAGGCGAGGACACCGGTGCAGAGCGCGGACGAGCAGGAGGACGACGAGCAGAGATGGGGCGCGTCGGTGTTTTGCGCGGCGCCGCGATGGCGGTGCTTGCCGCGCTGTGCCTGCTGCAGCCGACGCGGGCGAGGAGACGTACACGTTCGTGGGAAATGGGCTTTGTCTCGGGGGGCGGCTCAAGCCTTGACCGGCTTCGTGTTTTCTATTTGGAAAAGTCGACCATACTGGAGACGTGCCAAGCCCTGTGCTCGCGACGCGCCAACTGCATCGGCTTAAGCACATATCTCACTGCGTACTGCTCGCTCCATTTTGAGGATGGCATGATCGACCAGGAACCATACAGCAGCACATACTACCAGTACGAGCCCTACAGCGGTAATTGCAAGGTCACTGCTATCGATGGGTTGTCGGGTTTCAAGTGCTACAAGCGAGACTCGGCCTGCGGAGGAACCCTGCCGCCTTCTCCCACTCCTTCTGCCGCGCCATCAGCTTCGCCAACAGCTTCGCCCATTATCGCTGTACCATCAGCCTCGCCGTCGGCCTCGCCGTCGGCCTCGCCTTCAGCGTCGCCTACATCGTCGCCGACGCCCGTACCGTCAGCCGCGCCTTCAACGTCACCTTCCACGTCGCCCTCAAGTTTGCCCTCAACGTCGCCTTCGGCCGCGCCAACGACGCCTGCGCCGTCGGCTGCGCCCATCATCGCCACGCCGTCCGCCTCACCGACTGCGGCGCCGACGCCCTTTGGCTTTTGCACGGACGCGCGCGTGGTCCTCGCCTTTGACGTCAGCGCCTCGCCCGACGCGCTGCAGGCGCAAAAGGACGTCGCCAAGGCGCTGCTCGACACGATGTACATCGACCCGGACTATGGCGCGCGCGCTGGCTTGGTCATGGTGGGCACCGCGCTGCAGCAGACGGTCACACTCGTGCCAGCGACGGCATCAGCAAGATGGAGAACGGCAAGCTGCCGGGCAACGCCAACTTCATCGGCAAGCAGCTCACCGACTACCTGGACGCGCTCTCCGGTGCGCAGGGCTGGACGGATCTCAGCACCTTGCTTGACCATCAGGTCGGCGGCATCGCCAAGGACCTCGATGGCCTGCCCGAGAGCAACCCGGTAATCGTGCTGTTTACAGAGGGCCTGCTGGACAACGCGCCCGATGGCACGCTCGAGGCCATGTGCGAGGCGCGCGAGAAGCTCGCAAACAAGCGGCCGGACGTCACCGTGGCGTGCTACCAGTCGAGCGAGGCCGAGGACCTGTCGCCGCTTGGCTACTGCGTGTGCGACGTGGCCTGGCTGCGTGGGGACAAGACCAAGGGCGAGACCGCGGACGAGTACGCGTTGCAGATGCGCAACGCCGTGTGCGACCCCGTCATCAAGCAGGTCAACCCGTGCTTGGCCATCAACACGGACGACGGACTCAAGGACCAAGAACGGCCCAACCACTGCGCCCGCGTCAAGCGCAACTACCGCGGCGAGAAGACGCGCAAGAACGACGCCGAGCAGGCGCTCATGCGCCACCACTGCTTCTGGGACGACGAAAAGGAGCTGTGCGACGCGCTGCCGCGCTTTGCCAACCTGTACGCGGCGCCCAAGGAGGGCGACTGCTGGGGGCTTCAACCGCCGCAAGTGCCAGAAGAAGGAGGGCACCTGTCTCTGGGGCGTCATAGAGGACAGCAACGGCGTCGAGGTGTGCTACCCGGACCCCGAAGGCGATGGCGGCGAGACCTCCAACAAGTGCAGCAAGCTGGCCAAGGGCAAGTGCAAGAAGAGCGACGTCTGCGAGTGGAAGACCGGCAAGAGCAAGGGCTGCCACGAGAAGAGGAGGAGGACTCTGGTGGCTCGGTCTGCACTGGCATCACCAAGAAGAACAAGTGCAAGAAGGACAACACCTGCGAGTGGCGCCTGGACGAGGGAACGAACAAGAAGGCTTGCTTCGAGAAGGCCGGTGGCCGTGACACCGTCTGCGACGGCCTGCGCAAGAAGGAGTGCAAGCAGCAGCCGGACGACGTCTGCAAGTGGGGTCGTTACCTCGCGGCAGCGGCCTCAAGGAGGAGGAAAAGCGTTGCCACGTTGTCAAGACCGGTCCCGCGGCCGCCAGCGACCCGTGCGCGAGCCTCAACCGTCGCGAGTGCAGGAGCGCGCCCGACTGCGTGCTGTTCTTTGCCGACAGCGGCATCACCTGCCAGACCACGCCGTGAATAGTCTCGAATCGACCTTGAAGGTTCGAACACGCTCTTGCCGTTGTCAAGGGTCACCGGGTCGACCACCTTGTCTCCCTCGACGCCGCTCACTAGCTGGCTCAGGCGCCTGCTCACGCGCTTGCGGAGGCTCTGTCGTCGCTTGGTCTCGGCCAGCTCCTCCCACCCCAGCTTGGCGACCAGCTCGTGCCGCTCGTGCCGCTGCCACTCGGGCCACTCGGCGAGCCACGCCTCGAACTGCGCGTCCGTGATCGCCAGCGCGTCGTCTTTGGCCGACTCAAGATCCTGTCCGTCACATCGATGTAGCTCGGGTAGAGCCTGGCCGTTTGCCGCCACGGGCAGATTCAGCGCCTCTCGCAGGTCGAGCTCAAAGCCCCAAAGTACACGCAGACGTCGTCTACCAGATAGCGACTTATCGCCGCACGCGTCCCGAGCGAGTCGTCCATCCGCAGGAATAGCTTCTCCGTGTGCTCCTCGTTTGCCTCCGACGCCGAGGCCGAGTCACTTTGAGGCCAGCCAGCAGAGACTGGATGCTGGCGCCGAGCTGGCGGCCGAGCGGATACAACGCTTCCTATTCAGCTCCACTGCGCTCGAGTACCGGTACCGAGTACTTTGAGTACTCTCGAGTACTCTGAGTACTCACAATCGCCAACTTGGATTGGTTGGGGTTGATGGTCACAACAGGTGAGCCGAGACGTGACACGGTGCACCCACGTCACGTCCTCGACGTCGTTGCTCGCGACGGGTGTGGCATAGACCCCCCAGCCGAACCGGAGCCAGCGCACGCACAACCTGGCCGAAGGGCGAGAGGAGAGGGATGTCGGAGAAGGCGGCGCGCAATGGGGAGCAGCGACAGGCCAGCGGTAGCGGCACCTCGCGCGCAAGCTGGCGCAATGTGCCCGACGGACCGCTCGGCACCATCGCCGAGCTGGCCGGCACGTGGCGTTGCGGCGAGGCGTTCGAGGCGCAGGCGATCCGAGCTGTGCTTCCCGCGCGGCTCTCACGAGCCTCGAGGTCCGGGTGAATGACGACGGCCGGTACAGGAAGCTCGCTGCGGCGCTCTTGGGCGAAGCAAGGGACGGCGCTAGCGTCACGCAGGCGCTGGCCACGCAGCAGGTCTACAGCGAGATCATTTTGCTCTCCATGCAGACATCGGTGGCTGTGGCCGTCGGAGAGGCGCTCAAGGCCAACAACGTCCACTGGAAGATGTTGACCATCAGCACCTTGCCGCCCAAAGAGCTGGTGCTCGAGGGCCTCGAGCACAACCACGTGCTGGAAAAGCTCCACGTCACTGGATGCCTCAGCTTCGAGGACGGCGTGGCGCTTGGAACGCCCTTCGTGCGCAAGGACTAGTCTTCGTGAGCTCCGTGTCTCGAGCCGCAGCAATCATGCGAGCGCGGTGATGGAAGGGCTCAGCCAGAACCGCACGCTTCGCCGGTTGGAGTTCAGGCTGATCCTTCAGGACGGCTACGACCTGACGGCGTCCGCCACGGTGTTGGGAGACGTGCTGCGAGAGCAGCAGGTGCCGATGGAGGCTGCTCGTGTTGCTCGTGATGGGCGGAACAGCGACTCGGATCGTGAAACGGCGCTCCTTGCCGAGGGATTGGGCCGCAACACCACGCTGCGCGAGCTGTACTCGACAACTTTGGCATCAATACCACGACGTGCAGCGCCCTTGCCACGGCCTTGGCCTTTGAAGGCTCGGCTCTGCGCAAGCTCCGCGTCTCCGGGAACAAGAGCAATGGGCGACGCAAGTGGCGCCACCTTGGCCGCAGGTCTCAAGCACAACAAGGCGCTCAGGGAGCTGGATCTGACGCGATGCGAGGTCGGCGTCGCGACGGTCGACGCACTGCGCGATGCGTTGATCGCTGGGAACTTGGCGCTGCGTAGGCTCTACCTGGCCTCCAATCGCAACATCGGCGACGCCGGTGGCGCGACCGTCGGGCAGGCTCTAGCCCACGAACAGCACGCTTCGCCGCCTCAGCCTGAGCAGGTGCGGCGTTGGTATCGTCACGTGTCGCGCGCTTGCCCTAGCGCTGGCCTTCGAGAGCTCGGCATTGTGGGAACTCGACCTCGCCTCCAACGACGGCGTGGGCGACGCTGGAGGAGCGGCATTGGCGGAGAGCCTCGAGCGCAACGCGACGCTTCGCTACCTCCGTCTGGACGCCTGTGACGTTGGCATGGCCACGTGCCGCGCGCTTGCCATAGCGCTGGCCTCGGAGAGCTCGGCGCTCCTGGAACTCGACCTCGCCTCCAACGATGGCTTGGGCGACGCTGGAGGGGCGGTGTTGGCGGAGAGCCTCCAGCGCAATAGCACGCTCGAACGCCTCAACTTGGGCTACTGTGGCGTCGGCAACGCGACGGGCTGCGCGCTCGGCGCAGCGCTGGCTTTAGACCGCTCTGCGCTGCGTGGGCTCTTCCTCTCCGGCAACAGCTGCATTGGTGACGCTACAGGAGCGGCCTTGGCCGGAGGTCTGGCCACCAACAGCACGCTGCGCCGCCTCGGCGTATTCGAGTGTGGCCTCGGCATCGAGACGTGTCGCGCGCTCGCCGTGGCGCTGGGGTATCGCAGCTCGGCGCTGCGCATCCTTTCCCTCGTTCGAACCGGTGCATCGGCGACGCTGGTGGAGCGGTCTTGACAGCGGCTCTGGCCGGCAACACAACGATGTACTATCTCAACCTGCGGAACTGTGGCGTCGGCATCGAGACGTGCCGCGCCATTGGCGCTGCGCCGGCCTCTGAGGGGTTGGCGCTGCACCAAATCAACCTCCGCGGCAACGACGGCGTGGATGACGCTGCCGGAGAGGTCTAGCAGCGGGGCTAGAGCGCAACGCGTCGACGATTGCCTCGCTCCGCCAAATCGATCTGCAAGACTGCAACGTCGGCAAGGAGATGAGGTCCCAGATTCTCGAGCGCCTCTCCAGCTAGCTGACAGACTGCGTCGAAGGGCACGGGCACCGCCAGCACGACTCGGCGAGTGGCACCGCCACCGGCTCCAAGGGGCCCCAGAGCGAGCAGTGCGTCGTCAGTGTGCTCTAATGGAGGGAGGGAGACGCTCACCCGAGAGCAAGCTGTCTGAAGCTCGAGAGTCGCACATGAAAACAGTCGTATGCTTTCGTTTCCTGGCGCTGGGCGCTGGCATGCGCGCCATGGCGTGCCGAGCATGCGCCCGTCCGCTCACCTGCGCGTCGACATGGCCGGCCGCCGCCGCTCCATGCCGACCACGATGGCCTCGTGAAGCGCTCCCGCGCGGCAGTCCTGGCGGCAATCGGGGCCCGAGGCCGACTCCGAGGCCGACTCCGAGGCCGATCATTTGCGCGCAACGGCTCTCTCAACGGCTCTCGGCAGCAAAGGCTATGGCGCAGGGCGGCGCTGTGTGCAAGGCGGCGCTGGCGGCGGTTGGTCCAAAAGCCGAGGCCGAGGCCGAGGCCGAGGCCGAGGAGGCAACAGCTCGATGCCGCGAGTGCGCTGGACCTGGCGCATGGCGGCGAGGCGCGCGGGGCGGTGCTGCAGCGCCCGGAGGACGCGCTGGACGCGTGCGCGGACAAGCCGGTGTGGGCGCTCGGGCAGCTAGCCGTAGTGAGCGAGGTGGCAGCCACCGCCGCCGCCGCCGATGCCGCGGCTTCGCCGGCGCGGGCGCTCTTGGGTGCTGCGCGAGGCGCGCGCACACTGGCCGAGCCGCGCGGAGGATGTGTGCGTCTACCTGGGTACGGAGATTGCCTTTCGCGCGCCGCTCGACCTGCCAATGCCCGAGAGCTGGCGCATGCGCCACGCCGCCTTCCGCGCCGCTCGACGCCGCGTGCGCTGTTCCTCCGCTCGGCTTGAAGCTGTGGCTGACCGACTGGGAGCCATGGCTGTCTCACGGCACGGACTTCTGGGCTCCGCGCATGCACGATCATGCACAACTTCCCATGCACTAGCATACTCCTACCGGCGGCAAAGCAGCAGAGGACAGTTCTCACTCGCGGCCGTCGGACGCGGTGACGTTTTGCCCTGGCTTCACCGGATCTGTCAACGGACATCCGGCCACTCGACCAGATCCATCCACGTAGCCAGCAATTCTCCAACAATCATTTACACGCTCTGCACTCTTCCGCGCCGCACAAGCGGTGAGGCGCGGGCAACGGGGTCGACGACGGCGTCGACCAGGGGCAGAGGCTTGGAGGGTTCCGGCGCCTCGTAGCGCGCCGTAAGACAGGTTAAGAGCCTAAGCGCTACCGCGAGCACCACCTCGCGTCATGAGCGCCCACATCAAGCACCTGGCCGGGCAGTCAAGGAGGAGGTCGTCCCCTTGATCCAGGCGAACGCTGGAGAGGATGTGGGGCAGCAGAGCGACTACAAAAGGCAAGTGTGGGCCCTGATGAGCCTCCTGACCTGGGCACGCACCGAAAGAGAGATCCGTGAGCACGAGACAGCACTTAAGGCGGTCTTCAGCAAGTTGCTTGCCCACAAGTCGGTTCGTGGTAATGCCACACTTCACGATAAAGGCCTAGACACTCGCGACCTGGTTAGCGAGCTGGCCTTCGCCGTGACCAAGGCCTTGCGGGCCAAGACTCATGCCATCAAAGCGGCGGGTATCTCAACCTCGGCGTTCATCAGCGACGTCCCCGCCCAGTTGATCAACCGGTCTCGTCCCTCGTCAACGTTCAACTCCGTCCTCAGCGGTCGAACTCAACGAACGTCGGCTTCAGCACGTCGGACTCGGCACTTCGCGCCTTCAACGGCTCCAATCCAACGACTACACCGACCCCGGCCAAAACGGGCGGTATCGGGAGCGCCGCCGCCAGTGCGCGTCCCACTAACTCGCAGGCCAACGCGGCCACGATTCCTCAACCGGCCCCGGTTCAAACGGGCGGTATCTCGGGGACCCTCGCGGGCCGCCGCCAGCACGCGTCCAACTACCTCGCTGGCCACGCGGCCAGCACCACTTCGCCGCCTCCGACGTTCTCGGATGGTGACACAGGCGACACAGACACACACTGATCGCCATCGCGACCACCACTACGCCAGCTCCGACGTTCTCGGATGGCTCACCAAGCGACACAGACACGTATCTGATCGCCACACCGGCTTCTGCAGCCGGTAAACGCACTGGTCCGGACAGTGCGCTGCAGCACCGGCTCCGACCTCGGACGGTGCAACAAGCGACCTAGGCACGCGCCAGGTCCTCAACGTGGCCTCCGCGGCCAATAAACGCATTGATCCACACAGTGCGGCCACCACATCGGCCCCGTCGATCATGGGCGATGCAACAATCGCCAAACCGGCCTCTGAAGCCGGTAAGCGCACTGGTCCTGACAGTGCGACTGCAGCACCGGCTCCGACGTCCTGGGACGGTGCATCTACTCAGCCAGGCATACGCCTGATTCTCAAGCCGGCCACCGGCGCCGGTTCACGCACTGCTCACAACAGTGCAAAATCGCTACCCTCGCCAAGGGACGATGACTACAGCACCCCAAGCACGGGCTCGGGTTCCGCCTCGGCAGCACTCGCCGACTTTCCTGTTGCCAAGGATTCACTTCGTGCCTCTGGTCCCGCTCCTCGCACAGGTGGATTCAACGCCCAAGTGCACGAGACTTCACCCATCCTGGACTCCTCACTGGACCTGGAGACGACCTTCGATCCCGGGGGCGCTACCAGCATCAATCCTGGGGGCGCTGATCCTGGGGGCGCAGCGGACAGCACCAGCGCTACGCGGCGACGTCAGCCTCGACGACGAGACTCTCAATGCTCATGCCCGCTCAACTCGCTCCAGACCTGGCAATCTCCGCCAGAGACCTCCAACGGCACGACAGCTCAACATCACACGCACGATGCAACGAGATCGTACCTGGCGAGCAAGCGAACGCAGCTCGTCTGACAGAGAGGATTAGAGCGCATCCCCTTCGATGACGGCAAGCGCCGATGCTCTCAGCGTGCTGGACACACTTCACTCCATCGAGCAGGCCGTGCCGCAATATGTCTCGGCCCAGACTCCAACGATCGGAATCTCTGGTCTGCTACTCGCTGGTCTCTGACCGAGAGGGGGCGTGTCTCACGGCACGGACTTCTGGGCTCCGCGCATGCACGATCATGCACAACTTCCCATGCACTAGCATACCTACCGGCGGCACTAAAGCAGCAGAGGACAGTTCTCACTCGCGGCCGTCGGACGCGGTGACGTTTTGCCCTGGCTTCACCGGATCTGTCAACGGACATCCGGCCACTCGACCAGATCCATCCACGTAGCCAGCAATTCTCCAACAATCATTTACACGCTCTGCACTCTTCCGCGCCGCACAAGCGGTGAGGCGCGGGCAACGGGGTCGACGACGGCGTCGACCAGGGGCAGAGGCTTGGAGGGTTCCGGCGCCTCGTAGCGCGCCGTAAGACAATGGCGGTGTCTGCAACGCAGTCGCAAGACAGCTGAAGTCGAGTGGATTGCCTTGCGCGCGAGCTTTCGTGCGACCTCTGCGGCGAGGCCTTCACGGACGCAGCCAGCCTGAAGCGCACCTGCTGAAGGCCTGGCTTGCACCCCCCAAGACTTGCAGACGACGCTGGCGCTTCGGCGACCTCGGCCTCTGAGACATTTGTCGCCCACAAGCGTACGCGAGGCGCTCCAGCGGCGGCGATCGTCAAGCCAAGCGGCGTCGTTGCGCTCGCAAATGATGACCAACTCGCGCTTGTTCCTCTTAGCGAGTCCATCATCGTGAAGAAGGCACGCCTGGAAGGTTGCTGGCTTGCTGCTGGGGCTTGAGGGCTCGGTAGTAGGCTCTGGTTCTGGGTCATTGAAGCAGGGCTGACATGTGAATTCAGGGCTGGACCAGATCAGCTGCAACCAATCATCTTGTGATAAACGTCATCAGTTGACGTCACTGGGATGACCATGTCACGTCACTTGTTGACGAACATTGACCTCGACGGATCTTAGAAGAGAAAAAAAGATCCAAAGGAGAGGCGTGGGAGCAGCAGCAAGCAGCACGAGCAGTGGCGACAACAGCGACGCGAGTACCGAGCCAACGAGGATGGTCGGCATCAACCCTCTCCCCGACCGCAGGAGGAAGAATGAGTGCGAGGTCTGTGGCAAGACGTTCGCATCGGCGAGCAAACTCAAGCAGCATCTGAAGGCCGTGCACGAAGGACTGCGCGAGCATTCGTGCGACCTGTGCGGCAAGACCTTTACGGCATCTGGACACCTTCGTACGCACATCAAGACCGTGCACGAAGGCCTGCGCGAGCACTCGTGCGAGCTGTGCGGCAAGGTCTTCACGCAGGCTAGCAATCTCCACAAGCACGTCAAGGCCGTGCATGAAGGCCTGCGCGAGCGCTCGTGCGAGTTGTGCGGAAAGGCCTTTACGCAAGCTGGCCACCTCCGCACGCACATCAAGACCGTGCACGAAGGACTGCGCGAGCACTCGTGCGAGCTGTGCGGCAAGGCCTTTACGCAAGCTGGCCACCTCCGCAAGCACATCAAGACCGTGCATGAAGGCCTGCGCGAGCACTCGTGCGAGCTGTGCGGCAAGGTCTTCACGCAGGCGGGCGACCTCCCGCACATCAAGACCGTGCACGAAGGACTGCGCGAGCACTCGTGCGAGCTGTGCGGCAAGGCCTTTACGCAAGCCGGCCACCTCCGCACGCACATCAAGACTGTGCATGAAGGCCTGCGCGAGCACTCGTGCGACCTATGCGACAAGACCTTCACGACGGCCCAACACCGTCGCAAGCACATCAAGATCGTGCACGAAGGACTGCGTGAGCACTTGTGCGAGCTCTGCGGCAAGGCGTTTACAGAAGCAGGCCACCTCCGCACGCACGTCAAGGCTGTGCACGAAGGGCTGCGCGAGCACTCGTGCGAGCTCTGTGGCAAGACCTTTACGGCATCTGGACACCTTCGTACGCACATCAAGGCCGTGCATGAAGGCCTGCGCGAGCACTCGTGCAATCTGTGCGGCAAGGCCTTCATGCAAGCCGGCCACCTCCGCACGCATATCAAGGCCGTGCATGAAGGCCTGCGCGAGCACTTGTGCAATCTGTGCGGCAAGGCCTTCACGCAAGCCGGCCACCTCCGCACGCACATCAAGGCCGTGCATGAAGGCCTGCGCGAGCACTTGTGCGACATGTGCGGCAAGACCTTTACGAAGGCTAGCAATCTCCGCAGGCACATCAAGGCCGTACACGAAGGACTGCGCGAGCACTCGTGCGACCTCTGCGGCAAGACGTTCACCAAATCTGAACACCTAAAGCGCCACATGATGGTCATCCACCCGACGACGACAAGTGACCTGCCAGAAGGCCCCGCTGGCGCTTCGGCAGCCTCGTCGTCTTTGGCGTCCGCCGCCCGTGAGCGGACGCGAGGCGCTCTCAGCAGCGGTCTCCCAGCCAAGCGGCGTCGTTGTTGCAGTCGCGAGTGAAAACGATCTCATGCTTTCTCCCTGTCTATCGTGGTGGTCGAGTTGCGCTCAGGAGACAGCTGGCTCTAATTGGGTTTCAGAGAGCTTTTCTGGGCTCTAGCGCCGCCCGCTTGCGCCAGAGACGACGCGCAGGATGATCTGGGCTGAAAATCACCTCGTCGTGGAGGTCATTGTTTGACGTCACTATGACAGCCATGTCACGTCAGTTGTGATGTTAAACTGACCTGGTTATCGAGGAGCCTGGCACAATGGGAAAAAAGCAGAGCACCCCAGAGAAGCAAGAGAAGCGCTGAGACGGCGGCAGCAGCAGCAGCAGCAGCAGCAGTGGCGACAGCAGCGACGCGAGTACCGAGCCAACGAGGATGGTCGGCATCAACCCTCTCCCGACCGCAGGAGGAAGAACGAGTGCGAGGTCTGTGGCAAGACGCTCGCGTCGGCGAGCAAACTCAAGCAGCATCTGAAGGCCGTGCACGAAGGACTGCGCGAGCATTCGTGCGACCTGTGCGGCAAGACCTTTACGGCATCTGGACACCTTCGTACGCACATCAAGACCGTGCACGAAGGCCTGCGCGAGCACTCGTGCGAGCTGTGCGGCAAGACCTTTACGGCATCTGGACACCTTCGTACGCACATCAAGGCCGTACATGACGGCCTGCGCGAGCACTCGTGCGAGCTGTGCGGCAAGGCCTTTACGCAAGCTAGTAGCCTTCGCACGCACATCAAGACCGTACATGAAGGCCTGCGCGAGCACTCGTGCGAGCTGTGCGGCAAGACCTTTACGAAGGCTAGCAATCTTCGCGTGCATATCAAGGCCGTGCATGAAGGCCTGCGCGAGCACTCGTGCGAGCTGTGCGGCAAGGCCTTCACGCAAGCCGGCCACCTCCGCACGCACATCAAGGCCGTGCATGAAGGCCTGCGCGAGCGCTCGTGCGAATTGTGCGGAAAGGCCTTTACGCAAGCTGGGCACCTCCGCACGCACATCAAGACTGTACATGAAGGCCTGCGCGAGCGCTCGTGCGATATCTGCGGCAAGACCTTCACGGCAGCGGGCGATCTTCGCACGCACATCAGGGCCGTACACGAAGGACTGCGCGAGCACCCGTGCAACCTGTGCGGGAAGGCTTTCACCGAAGTAGGCAGCCTGAAGCGCCACTTGATGGTCTTGCACCCCCCACGACTTGCAGACAACGCTGGCGCTTCGGCCTCTGAGATACCTGTCGCCCACAAGCGTACGCGGGGCGCTCCCAGCGGCGACCGTCGACCCAAGCGGCGTCGTCGCACCCGCAAATGATAAACCAACTCGTGCTTCCTCTCCTCTCCTTGTCCATCATCATGAAGAGGACGCGCCTGGGACGTTGCTAGCTCGCGGCTGGCTCGGCAGTAGGCGTGGCAGCAGGCCCTGGTGCTTCTTGATGTCAGCAGGCAGGATCAGCCAGAACAGCTGCAAGCAATCACGCCTGCGAACACTCGTGCGAGCTCTGCGGCCAAGCTTTCATGCATCTCCGCGGCACTCGGAGCGACACGAGCGTCGCTGCGGCCACAGAGCCGGAAACGAACTATTCTATTGCGTGCAGACCGCCGCACTCGGGTCTCGGTGCGCATGAGATCGCGTTCTGCGGACCTCTTGTCGAGAGTGCTCTTGATGGACATGTGAAAGTTAACTGGAGTAAGGGGTTACACTATCGCAAGTTCATGGCTGCGCTCGTGGCAGCCACAGCCACGGCAACGATCCATGACGAAATGGTGGCTTGGCCGAAAGTAGAAGCGCCCGAGGTCTGGCCTTCTTCGGCGTCTAGCGTGGCAAACGTTGACGGGCTGTCCTTTGGTTCCGACACACACTCGTGCCCGTCCTTGTGGTAACCGTGCTCGCACTCGCAGTCGTCAAAGTCGCTGTAGCAGTGCAGACCAGACTTGCGCGAGGCGTGCGACGGGCACTGGTAGTTGCAGTCGCGGTCCTGCACACACTCGTGCCCGTCCTTGTGGTAACCGTGGTCGCACTCGCAGTCGTCAAAGTCGCTGTAGCAGTGCAGACCAGACTTGCGCGAGGCGTGCGACGGGCATTCGTAGTGGCAGTCGCGGTCCAGCACGCACTGGTGGCCGTCCTTGTGGTAGCCGTGGTCGCACTCGCAGTCGCCAAAGTCGCTGTAGCACTGCAGACCAGGCTTGCGCGAAGCGTGGGCTGGGCATTGGTAGTTGCAGTTGCGGTCAGGCACGCACTGGTGGCCGTCCTTGTGGTAGCCGTGGTCGCACTCGCAGTCGCCAAAGTCGCTGTAGCACTGCAGACCAGACTTGCGCGAGGCGTGCGATGGGCACTGGTAGTTGCAGTCGCGGTCCGGCACGCACCGGTGGCCGTCCTTGTGGTAGCCGTGGTCGCACTCACAGTCGTCAAAGTCGCTGTAGCACTGCAGACCAGACTTGCGCGAGGCGTGTGACGGGCATTCGTAGTGGCAGTTGCGGTCCTGCACGCACTGGTGGCCGTCCTTGTGGTAGCCGTGGTCGCACTCACAGTCGTCAAAGTCGCTGTAGCACTGCAGACCAGACTTGCGCGAGGCGTGTGACGGGCATTCGTAGTGGCAGTTGCGGTCCTGCACGCACTGGTGGCCGTCCTTGTGGTAGCCGTGGTCGCACTCGCAGTCGTCAAAGGTGCTGTAGCAGTGCAGACCAGACTTGCGCGAGGCGTGTGACGGGCATTCGTAGTGGCAGTTGCGGTCCTGCACGCACTGGTGGCCGTCCTTGTGGTAGCCGTGGTCGCACTCGCAGTCGTCAAAGTCGCTGTAGCACTGCAGACCAGACTTGCGCGAGGCGTGCGACGGGCATTCGTAGTGGCAGTTGCGGTCCTGCACGCATTGGTGGCCGTCCTTGTGGTAGCCGTGGTCGCACTCGCAGTCGCCAAAGTCGCTGTAGCAGTGCAGACCAGGCTTGCGCGAAGCGTGGGCTGGGCATTGGTAGTTGCAGTTGCGGTCCTGCACACATTGGTGGCCGTCCTTGTGGTAGCCGTGGTCGCACTCACAGTCGTCAAAGTCGCTGTAGCAGTGCAGACCAGACTTGCGCGAGGCGTGCGATGGGCATTGGTAGTTGCAGTTGCGGTCAGGCACGCACTGGTGGCCGTCCTTGTGGTAGCCGTGGTCGCACTCGCAGTCGCCAAAGTCGCTGTAGCAGTGCAGACCAGGCTTGCGCGAAGCGTGGGCTGGGCATTGGTAGTTGCAGTTGCGGTCAGGCACGCACTGGTGGCCGTCCTTGTGGTAGCCGTGGTCGCACTCGCAGTCGCCAAAGTCGCTGTAGCACTGCAGACCAGACTTGCGCGAGGCGTGCGACGGGCACTGGTAGTGGCAGTTGCGGTCCTGCACACATTGGTGGCCGTCCTTGTGGTAGCCGTGGTCGCACTCGCAGTCGCCAAAGGTATCGTAGCACCGCTGGTTCGGCTTGCGCGAAGAGTGGGCTGGGCACTGGTAGTTGCAGTCGCGGTCCAGCACGCACTGGTGGCCGTCCTTGTGGTAGCCGTGGTCGCACTCGCAGTCGCCAAAATCGCTGTAGCAGTGCAGACCAGACTTGCGCGAGGCGTGCGACGGGCATTCGTAGTGGCAGTTGCGGTCCTGCACACATTGGTGGCCGTCCTTGTGGTAGCCGTGGTCGCACTCGCAGTCGCCAAAGGTATCGTAGCACCGCTGGTTCGGCTTGCGCGAAGAGTGGGCTGGGCACTGGTAGTTGCAGTCGTGGTCCGGCACGCACTCGTGGCCGTCCTTCTTGTAGCCGTGGTCGCAGTAGCAGTCGTCAAAGTTGTTGTAGCACCGCTGGTTCCGCCGGCGGTACGCGTGCGCAGGGCACTGGTAGTCGTTGGAACAGCCATGGCGGCTGTCCGGCACGCAGTGATGGCCCTCCTTCTTGTAGCCGTGGTCGCAGTTGCAGTCGTCAAAGTTGTTGTAGCACTGCTGGTTCGACTTGCGCGAAGCGTGGTCTGGGCATTGGTAGTCGTTTGAGCAGCCATGGCGGCTGTCCGGGACACAGTGATGGCCGTCCTTCTTGTAGCCGTGGTCGCAGTAGCAGTCGTCAAAGTTGTTGTAGCAGCCGCGGCCGGACCGGCGGTACGCGTGCGCAGGGCATTGGTAGTTGCAGTTGTCAGACGACAGGCCACGAAGAGTGCCGTCAGCCTGGGCCTGCGCGCTGGCGGCGATCAGCAACAGCGCAAGTAGCGCCTGGATTGCGGCCTTCATCGCTGGAGCTGTTGTTGGATGGACTGTGCTGTGTCGCTAGAGCTGTTGTTGGATGGACTGTGCTGTGTCGCTAGAGCTGGTTGTTCTGGGTTGCGGTTTGGGTTCTGGCTGCTCTCTCTGGAGCTACTTGGGGTCAAAAGAGGCTGCGCACGTTTGGTTTGTGTCGGCGCGTGGGCCGTAGTAGTGTACCTTCACCCGGCCCATCAGCAATAGGCGAACTTGTCACCTATCACCAATAATAGGTGAAATATTCACCCCTCGTTTTACCACACATGTTAAGAGCCTTCTGGTGCATTTTCGCAAGAATTGGGTCGAGTTGTTGTGAGGGCAGTTGCTGTTCTCCTCACAGAAGAGAGGCGCGAAAACCCGAACAAAATCTGTGAGGCGGAGCAATCCACCCAGTCACGGCACATCAACGCCACCGCCTTTACAGAATGTTCCGTGAGGCCTCCATTTCCCCGATCTGTGTGATCGGCAAAAGCAGAAGAAAAAAACAGGTGCGTATTTCACCTCTTAGTTTTTGTCCTCCTCACAATCTGCCTGATAGGTGAAATCGTCACCTATTGCCAATGTGCGGGTGAAGCTCGTGGAGACCTCAACTCACCCCGGATCGATTGATCTGATCGAACCAAGCTGAATTCTGAGTTGCCAGCGAGCGACGTCGCCAGCACGTGCCAACCGGCTGCGGTTCAGCTCCGGTTCAGCAGGAGCACGCGGTCGTTTCTTGGGTGCCCAAGCCAACCGTTTTGGGCGACTGACGTGAACTTCTTACTGTTCAGAGCTGCAGCTCCAGTACACATCACTGAAGCTGAGTCGCTCTTTTTCACGGCCCAAGGGGACCCTGCGAGGGAAGCTCCTTCTCCTGGCTGAAGTTGGCTGCAGCGCCTCAACCACTGCTGAGGCGCCTTCGCTTGGCGCGTGCCGCCTGCTGGTGCAGGCGGGACGGAAGGAAGACGTGAAGATTGGGCACTAGGTTCGGCTCGGCCGCCGCGTCCCGCTCCAATCTGATGTCGTGCGTCGTTCGCGGCGAGCGAATTGGTCTGCCCCTGACTCGCCTTGCCGGACGCACGCGTCAGCCCAAGTTGAGTTTCCCTCGCCGGGTCTCCTTTGGCTTCTGCACAGCACGCTGGAGACCCTGGGTCGTGAAACAGATCGTTTCCCTTTGGCTCGTGGTTTGGACGCCCGTCGTCTACGACGCTCCTCCCTGGTCGCGGGTGGTGTCACTCGTGACGAGGCGTCGCCGCTTACGCAATGGGGTGCCTGCGGGTGCAGGCTTGGGAGAAGGAAGACATGATGAACGGCAAAGAGGTTTGGCTCGGCCGCCGCCTCGCGCTGGCGGGCGGGCCTGGTGCCTACCCCGGCCCGCTTACATTTTCATCATTTTGATGAAATTGTAAATGCCTGTGAGGGGCGCCAAAACATTTTCTTCATTTGGTGATGAAAATGAAAATACCAGTTTTTACTGCTTATCGACTGACACACAGTAACTCGCCACTAGAGCCGCCGACGACAAGTTTGTCCGCGAGAAGCGGACATGAACGCGGACCCGCAGCACTAAAACTCGCGCCATGCCCCCTGTCCTGGCTTTGGTCACGTGCAAAAAGTCGTGCACGGGACCTAGCTAGATATTGGTGAGGTGTTTCTTCCACCAAGCGGTGGATCATCACCCTCCAAAAACCCTCAGGCACATAAAGGGGGCACTTTGGACTGCGCACTTTTTCCTCACGGCTTATTTCCTAACAGGTCACAAGATGAGGATCCTCCGCCACACAATTTTGATGTGAGGGCAACCAAAAACTCACGATTCTTTCTTCGTCTCTCACAACATTGTTCAAAAACGTTGTGGTCTGATGTGAGAGAGGAAAAAAAACTTGGCCTTAAAAAGCAATTGGACTCGACCGTCTGTGAGGAAGTTTTATTTAATCACCGTGATGAATTTGTTGCAAATTCATCGCGATGATGAAAATGAAAGCGGGCCGGGCTACGTAAGGGCGGTCGGACTACTGTACCGCCCGGCCTTACGGAGGCCGGGACGGTGGGCGGGATCCAAATAACCTTGTGCACGGCAGCTCGAGTTGCAGGTCTGTGCGACCTGCCTGGCTGCTCTCGCCGTCGTGCGAACCACTCGCTGCGGGAAACCGAAGTTTCCCTCCCCGGGTCTCCTATGGCTTCTGCGCAGCACGCCGGAGACCCTGGGTCGTGAAACAGAGCGTTCCGGCTGGACGCGTGAAGCGGAATTGGCGGCGGGGCCATCTTTTCTGTGCGCCTGGCGAGCAACTGATGACCCTCGTGACAAGGTGGTCTGTGCCAAGCCCCGCTCAAGGTGCAAGCGCTACGGCTCTGCACGGCTGCGGACAAGTTGAGCCGCAAGCGCGGCGGTCAGAGCCGTCCTGGGATGGAAAAAGAAGCCAAGTCGCGCAGCAGCTGCGGCGGCCTCGACGCCCTTGACCCATCGCGCTTCTCTGCAACCTCGCAACGCCTTCATGGCGCCGGGAGCGATCGTGCCGGTGGCCGACATGGACCTACCGCCATAGGGCACGCCGAAGAGTCCGAGTGGACAGGCAGGCGCTGCTCCTTGCTGTTGTCGTCCGTCCAGGCCGTGCGCTGGCACGTCACGTCGCAACCGTGTGCCAGGCCGCAAGTAGTGACACGCAGAGTTGATGTTCTCACCGCCAGTTCCAGGAGGCCTGTGTCGTGTGTCTCGCAGCCCATCGTAGCCACATACGCTCAACGCGCCAGCAGAGAAACGTGGTCAAGGGTGAGCGGCCAAGCGCGAGCAAGAGCA
Source organism: Thraustochytrium striatum (assembly GCA_022244645.1). NCBI lineage: Eukaryota > Bigyra > Thraustochytrida > Thraustochytriidae > Thraustochytrium > Thraustochytrium striatum. Next base: position 38,247 of record JACDIV010000104.1, on the reverse strand, counting down.
CGGACGAGAACAGGACTGCATTTCCATTTCATCTGACGCTTTCATTGTCTTCAGAGCACGCAGCGGTGGCCGTCCTTGTGGTAGCCGTGGTCGCACTCGCAGTCGTCAAAGTTGTTGTAGCAGTCGCGGCCGGACCGGCGGAATGCATGGTCGGGACACTGGTAGTCGTTCGAGCAGCCATGGCGGCTGTCAGGGACACAGCGATGGCCGTCCTTCTTGTAGCCGTGGTCACACTCGCAGTCGTCAAAGTTGTTGTAGCAGTCGCGGCCGGACCGGCGGTACGCGTGCGCAGGGCACTGGTAGTCGTTGGAACAGCCATGGCGGCTGTCCGGCACGCAGTGATGGCCGTCCTTCTTGTAGCCGTGGTCGCAGTAGCAGTCGTCAAAGTTGTTGTGGCAGTCGCGGTTCGGCCGGCGGTACGCGTGCGTGGGGCACTGGTAGTCGCAACGCTGCGAGGACAGGCCCCGAAGGGCATGCTCCTGCTGCGCCACCGCGTGAAAGGCCATCACCGCCAGGGCGAGCAGCGCCTGCACCATGGCCTTCATCTCCACTGGTTGTTCTTTTCTTGTTCTTCTTGTCCCTGTCTGTGTTGGGGTTCTGCTGCTACTTCAACCTCCCGGGCTCCACGGATTTTACGTGCGTCACGGCAAAACGAGCCTAATGCGCGTCGCGCCATGCGCAGGCCTCGGTCACCTGGCTTTTTCTCCCAATCAGGCATGCTTGCCTCTCGCTCAGCCTTCGTGCTCTTGTGCCGAACAGCACACGCGAGTGCCTGCCTCCTTGCAACTCGATCAACAGGCTCGTCGGCAAGCCACGCTGAACTGCGGACATCGCCTCAGATCACTTCCGAGCCGAGGACCCTCTCTCTGCTCGCACAGCCCTCCTTGGTTGAGCCCCTTTCGCCTCCTCGCGTTGGTCATGTCAGTCGATGCCCAACCAATCTGGCGCAGTTTTGTGAGGTTCAGTCAAAAGTGCGGATCGTCAGCACCAGGTGACCGGGGGTTGCTCCAGCCAGCGCCAGCACGCGCGAGACGCAGCGCTGGCTGCAGCGCACACGAGCGAGATTGACGAAAGCCGACTTGCGCCGCCTCGCGCGATCTGGCAAGCACAACTTTGCAGGTGGTCGGCCCGTGGAGGGGGGAAACGGCCGGCCTCTTCGTGCAGCTTGTGGTGGCAAGGGGCGTCTAGGGCCATCACGCGTCTCGCGGCACAGCTCTGGGCTTTGCAGATGCACTCGCATGCACTACATGCACATCTCTCTTCGCATGCACTACTCCGAGAGGCATGCACCTTGCACTTGCCGGCCAGCGGCAGAGGACAGTGGTACGGTCACCAGCCGGCGCCGGACGCTGAGACAAAGAGAAAAGAAAGAGATGGTTCAGGTTTGATTCAGCGTAGTTGGCGGTGGCGGCAGCGGCAGCGGCGATGTCGCATCTTGGTCTTGTGGGCCTGATGGCATGGTAAAAGAAGTCGCTTCCGAGGGTTGGCTATCCTCGCGCGGTTTGGTGTCGCCACAGGTGTCGGTGGGCGCGTCTGCGCCGGCACTGGCGCTGTCACCGCCCCCGCTCGCGTCTTTGGCGCCTGCTCGCCGCCGAAGGCGTATCACTTGCACGCCAACCATCGTGATGCCATGATCACCGGGATGAGTGAGAGAATGACAATTGCCTGCATGGCAGCGCTCGAGTCATCCTCGTCCGCGCCGAGCTGGGACATGAAGACCAAAAGGATGAGCAAGAGCATCCACTGCGACCCAACGGCCAGCGTGTTGTCAAAGTGGCTCACGTACGGGTCCAGCTTGAGCAAGATCGAGATCACCATCGCCGTGAAAAGCATCGCGAATCCCACCTGCGCCGGCGTGTTGTCCATGCAAAACACAAGCACCGATGTCTGCACCAGCTTGCGCGTCATGTCAACCACCTCAAACCAGAACCGCTTGGGTCGGTACGGGCTGAACAATGAGGCGAGCGACTCGAGCTCGACCGGAACCACGCCTGGCGTCAGCACTTGGATGGCCCTGCGCTTGCGGAACAACGCCACCGAAAACCCCACCGGAACGCCGATCGGGAACAACACCACCGCCACGATGGCATAGGCGCGCCACAGCGAGTACTCGACCGTGTCGCACCGGATACTGGGGTCCACGCGCAGGTAGAGCCCGACACCAGGCAAGTCATCGCACACAAACCACTGCAGCACCACCTGGCTCGTGCCCGGGTACACCAGGAACAGCATGAACACGAGCATCGCGCCACACACATTCTTGAGTGCTCGGATGCGCAAGGCGCGGAAGCGCTCAGATGGCTCGACCGAGAGAGGCAGCGCCCACACGAGCCGCATGCCGCCGGCCAGCAGCACGGTTAGGGCCACCAGTGTGATCGGCAACAGCGTCATGGTCAGCATGACCGTGAGGTGATTGTCCGGGATGGCGCAGTTGACCCCTTGAGACGTGAGCGCGCCGCTAACGTCCAAGTTGACCCAGGCCAGGCCTTGGTACACGCTGTTCTGGAACGACGCCACCGCCGGGATCAGCGGCCGAAGCACGGCGGCAAACCCGAGAAGCACTTGCCCAAAGCTAATCAGGATCTTCACCTTGGCAAACATCAGCTCCTTGTAAAGGGCTCTGAGCTTCAACAGCCCTGAACTGCGTTGCTGTTGCAGCCTGCCACTGTTCCGCTGCCTCTCTTTCCGCTTCAAGGTGCGAAGGTGGTACAACAGGATGGCCGCGAAGAGCGCCGTCCAGATCAGCACGATGCCCGTCACCACGACTCGGACCAACCACCAGTGGTCTGCGATCATTGCCTCTGTGCACTTGACGCACTCTGCTGCGCCAGGCTCGGTGCCAAAATGCTCTTGACACGCCGCGCAGAAAGGACCCGTTCGCCCGTCCGCACAGCCCTTGGTCTGCTGCCACGGATCATTCGCATCCTCCGTGCCGTTCGTCCCCTGAAGCGCACGGCGCGCACCAGGAACGACGGCGTCAAAGCCGATGCACCACGACGGATTCGGGCATGGCCATATCTCCAGACTGGACACGCTTGGCCGCCAGAACCCAGGCTTGAGTCCGATGGTCTCTGGCGTCAACCCGACATGGTCACACAGCGCGCTCTCTGCACACGCGCGTGGCACACCTTGCGCGTCCAGCACGTGGCCCGAGACCGCGACGCAGCTCTCCGGGCCGGCCTGGCCCGGGCCCGTCGTCGTCAGCAGATCGTCCCGGCACCCCTCGCAGGAGCACGTCTCGCAAGTGCCCGTGCCCGTGTCCAGAAACTGGCCCTTGGGGCACTTGACGCACTCTGAGGCGCCATCGTCCTCCGTCGGGAAGCTGGCCTCGCCCGTGCCGCACTCTAGCACACCGCTGCTGATCGCCTCACTCGGCTGCGTCTCGTACCCGTCCACGGCGGCTGTCACGCGGAAGAACGCGAGGACACCCACCGTCAGAGCCAGTCGGGCCTCAGTTGCATCACCGCGGACGGTCACGCAATCAAACAGCTTGCCGCGCTCCTCCGCGGCAATCAGCGCCTCGTCCGCATCTGGGCACTCGTCCGCAAAGACGCCGTCGTCCGTGCGCCGCGCGTATCGGTACACGCGAAAGGCGTCCACCTCGGGACCTTGCCAGGTCCACGTCAGAGAAACCTGGCCCGAAGAGGGCTCGCCGGCGCGCACCTCGTGGACACGCCGCCGCGAGCAGCCATCGTAAGGCTGCTCGCCCTCAAAGATGCCTTCGCAGCTGCACACGACAGACGGCGGAGAGTTGATGCCCACCAGCTCCTCCACGCGCCCGATCGCAGCGCTGCCGCACGCGCGATCGACCGGCAGAACCGACTCGAGAGGAGCGATCGGCGCGACCGGAACGCCCGCGGCGGGCTCGAGCAAAGTCTGCGTGATGTGTAGAAGCGAGCGGCTGAAAATGTGCCGGCCGGCGCCGTCGCGAAAGGTGGACAGCTTGCCGTCCACGAGCGTGAACGTGTCGGCGCTTACGTTCGGAATAGACGAGTCCGCAAATGAGCTGTTGTGCACTCGCGCCTCGGCCCCCGAGCTCACGTACACGGCACCACCGACCCCGTCCACACAGCCACGCGTGGCGCTGGCGTTTTGCGGCTTGAGACCGCACTGGCCGGCCCCTCGCGCGCCGGCATCTTCTCCGCACAGCGGCCGCTCTGGCTCGGAGAGTCCACCGTCGTCAGGAATAGCGACGCACGCCAGCTCCTCACGGCAACTCGCCAGAGCAGAGTTCCTCGACAGCTCAGAGCCTACCAGCGTGATGCGGCTCCCGAGCCCGATGTACACCGCACCGCCGCGATCGGTCGCGAGGTTGCCCTCCAAGACACAGTCCCGCACGGCCAGATCGGTGAGCCCGTCAGCGCGCACAGCACCCCCTTGGATGCCCTCGTTGCGCAACAGCCGGCTGCCCGAAATGACCACTTGCGGAACAGCTGAGATCCCGACCACGCCAGCTAGGTCGTCCTTGGCCTCCTTGTCGTCAAGCGGCTCGTTCCCCGCCAGCGTGCAGTTGGTCAAGGAGACCATGCCAAAGCCCTGGAGGTCGCTCAGACACAGCCCGTTTGCGCACAGGTTGGCCTTGTTGTGCACCACCGTGAGCCCCGTCATGTTCAATTCGGCTCCGGGTCGGGCAGGATTGTCGTCGACGCGAGCCGCGCCGCCGCGTCCACGAGCCGTGTTGTTGAAAAACGCACAGTCGACGAGCTCGGTGCTAGCGCCGCTGATCCGCCGCAGCCGCACGGCGCCGCCGTCTACGTCGGCAAAGTTGGCCACAAAGGTGGTGCTCTCGATGCGCTCCACAATGCCGTCGATGGCATAGAGTGCCCCGCCACTGCCGACGGCCGAGTTGTCCTTGAAAAGACAGCCTGAGATGCGCCCGACGCTTCCTAGCACGTACATGCGCCCCCGCCGGCGCCGTTCAAAACGACCTGCTCGTTTCCCGTGAAGGAGCTGTCAACCACTTCATCTAGTCGACCCTGCGAGCTTACTGTGATGGCCCCGCCTTGCATGCTCCAGTTGTCGGCGAACGTGCAGCGCTCGATGCGACCCACATGCCCAACCACGTGAAGGGCGCCCGCAACAGTCGTAACCGACCGGCTTTCTTGCGAGCGAAACGAGCGGTTGTTCCTGAAAATGCAGTCCACCACGTGAGGCATGCTTCCGCGATTGATGATGCTGGCCCCCGTGGTCTGCCGCCCCACCGAGACGCTGCCGCCCGTCAACTCGAGGTGCTCGAGTGACAGGGACGCCCGGCCGCCAACGTGCAAATGGCGGTATCGCAATGCTTGCTCGCGCAGAGGGTCGCCCGCGTCAAGCACCGTGCGGACTCCCGCCACTCCGCCCGTAATGGTCACGTTGGCAAGGCCGGAGATGTCCACCTCGGCCGCCCACTCGATGCGCTCGGTGTCGAGCACGAGGTGCAGAGGCTGCCCAGTCTTCGAAAAGTTGCCGTCCGGCGCAAGGATCGCCTGGATCTCCGCAAACGTGCTCACTGTCCGCTGCACCGGCGCGAGATCGCTCGGCGCATCGGTCTCGTCACCGGTGCCGTCGTCGTTGGTGCCACCATCAGCCACCTCGCCATCGTCCTCGTCATCGCTGCCGTCGCTGCCGTCGCTGCCGGTGCCATCAGATGGCTCCGCGACAGCGTGTGCCACGAACGGTCGCTTGCCCCGGTCGGTGCCAAGCTCCTGCCAGTCTGTGTAGAACGTAACGAACACGTCGCGTCCACTCGAGGTCACAGTCGGCACAGCGCCTGGCGCGCAGAACCGCCGTTGACCTCCGAGCGGTGTCGACTCGAGCGGTCTCGCCTCCCGCACCGCGACAAAGTCAGCAGGACATCCCGGAAGCTGGCGCTCCATGCCCACGAGCAGCTCCAAGTCCAGCCGCACATGATGGCCCGACGGCGCACGCACTTGAAAGCACTCGTGCTGGTCGTTGTCGTACTCCTCGGATCCGAACGTGATGTTGTCGTCCAGACCGACCTCAATCAGGCGACAGTCAATGCCAGCAATTGGTGGGTCGACAGCGTCCGTTCCGCTCACGTACTGACGACTGTCATCACCACCAAAGAGGGCGTCGCTCGTGATCGACGATACGCGCGCACGGCCGTCTGCGCTGCCCCAGCTCAGCGTCCACACGCAATCCCGTCCAACGTCAAGGATGACGTTGCTTGGCGGGTCGTCGCCGGCGTCCACACCTGCAAGGAACGGCTCGCTCCACGACACGGCGTTGTCCGTGGACACGGCCAGCGCGATTTGTCGCGGCCCGTCCTGTACCTCGGCGCGCACCCACGCGACGGCCCATCGATCGGGGTTGCACGGATCGTTGCGCAGCGCAATCAGCTCGCCGATCTGGACCGCCGGAAATGCCGCCGAGGCGACCACGCCCCAGCGATCGGTGTCGAACGGCTCGTCGGGCGTCTCGCGGGAGTACAGGATGCTCAAATCCTTGTGCACCCAGGCAACCACCCACGTTCCTCGGCCATCCGTGCCGATCACAGCGTCCGCATTCTTGCTCTGGTCGTTGATCAGCCGGATGCGGTCGCCCCAGTCGCACAGGAACTTTTCGTTGTCTTGCCCTTGACGCTCCGGCGCGCAAAGATCTGCTCGTTGCCCGCGGACACCATCACAGTGGTCCAGGCCGCCAGCGCATGCGTTCCCGCACGGTCCACCACCACGTCGGCTCGGCGTTCATGCAACGGGTCCTCGGCAAAGCCTGGGTTGAGACCATTGAGCGCCGACCACATCGTCGTGTTGACCGGCGCACCGGCCCAGTCGAGCGTCGTGAACAGCAGGTCTCGGTCGCCGCTCATGAAAAGGCCGTCCGGCTTTGACGACGTAGAGTCCCACGCGACGACCATTCGCTTGTCCGCAATGTCGACGCCAAGAGTAGGGAACCGGTTCCAGCCGTCTCCTCCAGGACCTTTCTGTACGTGCGACACTTCTGTGGCGACGCCAGGGGCGGTGCCGGTCCATGGCAGACCTTGCCGCAGGTCGTCCAGCGTCGCGGTCGCAAACCCAATGTGCGTGCGCGGACGCGCCCCGGGCCCGGCCCACTTCGCGGACTCCACAAACACAATGGCAAAGGTGTCCGCGTCCAGCTGGTGTACGCGGGCTTGCCCTTGCCCACGCGCCACCTTGTCAGAGGACTTGTTCAGCTGCTCATGCGCCGCCTTGGCAGAGTCCTCGTCGAAGCCCACCACTGCTCGCGGCTCGGTCCAGTCCCTGCCGGGCTCTCGCAGCGAGTACACGAGTCCGACCTGGATAGGGTCTGTCTCGTTCGACCACACCGCGATGGTCACGTTGCTCTGCCCCCACTCGTCCGACGCGAGCGCCACGCCGCGGTCGCGCAGTCCGGTGGGATTACCCACCAGAAACCAAAACAGCGACTCGCCCAGCGTCCGCGCAGGCGCCCAGCCCTGCGCGCGCACGCCAGACGCCATCAGCACAACCGCCGCCGCCGCCGCCGCCGCCGCCGCCGCCGCCCTCTTCGCCAGCACCATCATCTTGACCTCTGTCGCCTCACGTCGCTGTCGGTCAGAGTTCAGCGTAAGTACTCCCAGGAGCCGCTCGCCCCACCAGCGGTGGCACATGCGCAAGACCTCGGTTTAACTCCGTGAAGATTACTTACGCCGAGTTAAGGTTATTCCGGTGGCAGCCTGTGCTCCCTGCAGCCCCACTCGGCATCGAAGTGGGCGTTGGGTAACTCTCTAGCTTGCTGTCAACCTCGCGACCAGTCTTAACTCGGCGTAAGTAATCTTCACCACGAGTAATCTTCACCCCTACCTCTGCGTCAGAGTTCCCACTTTGCTGTTCATGAGGTGCATAGCACTTTCGGCGCGGCGAGCCGCAGCTTCGATGCTCGAGCTGGAGGCATTGGGCGGTTGTGCATTGTGCCCGCGCCTGACGATCCGCGGCTGGTCCTTCGCGCTCCTGACTGGGCGTTGTTCCTCCAGTGCACGAATAGGAAGGATTCGTTGGAGTGTGCGGCGCGGAGGGCCAAGGCCCTCTTGCGGGCGTCGACGGCATCCATCGCCCGCGCCACCTATCGCCCGCGCCGATCCGTTGAACGTGTGCGTGCGAGCTGGGCGGACGCGCAAGCTGGAAGCATTGGGCGGTTGTGCATTGTGCCCGCGCCTGACGATCCGCGGCTGGTCCTTCGCGCTCCTGACTGAGCGCTATTCATCAGTGCACAAAGGATTCGTTGGAGCGTGCGGCGCGGAGGGCCAAGGCCCTCTTGCGGGCGTCGACGGCATCCATCGCCCGCGCCACCCATCGCCAGCGCCGATCCGTTGAACGTGTGATCCGTTGAACGTGTGTGTGCTCAGCTACCGGGTAGAGAGCTGGTCAGACGCTCGAGCTGGAGGCTCGGGCGGTTGTGCATAGTGCCCGCGCCTGACGATCCGCGCCTGACGATCCGCGGCTGGTTAAATGAACAGTGCACGAAGGAGAAGGATGAATCTTCGTAGGAGGGTGCGGCGCGGAGGTCCGAGGCCCTCTTGCGGCGTTGACGCCATATCGCCCGCGAGCTGGCTGCGGTAATTTGACGCTCGAGTGGCGGTGGAGGTGTAGGCACAGAGCATTCGTGGCGAATCTGAAACCCTGGTCAGAATCGAGCATGCCGCACAATGTTAGCTGTTGGGTCAGAGACGTCCCAGATCCCGAGCCGAGCAAACAGGGCTGAGCGGATGAGCGTGTTGGCGCGTGCGGCCAGGTCGCGAGTCTCCGTCGGCGGCTTGACGCGGAAGACGTACGCCACCTCTTGTCGAGAGTGCTCTTGATGGACATGTGAAAGTTAACTGGAGTAAGGGGTTACGCTATCGCAAGCTCATGGCTGCGCTCCTCGTGGCAGCCACAGCCACGGCAACGACCCATGAGGAAATGGTGGCTTGGCCGGAAGTAGAAGCGCCAGAGGTCTGACCTTCTGCCGCTTCTAGCGTGGCAAACGTTGACGGGCTGTCCTTTGGCTCCGACACACACTCGTGCCCGTCTTTGTGGTAGCCGTGGTCGCACTCGCAGTCGCCAAAGGTATCATAGCACCGCTGGTTCGGCTTGCGCGAAGAGTGGGCTGGGCACTGGTAGTCGCAGTCGCGGTCTAGCACGCACTCGTGGCCGTCCTTCTTGTAGCCATGGTCGCACTCGCAGTCGCCAAAGGTATCGTAGCACCGCTGGTTCGGCTTGCGCGAAGAGTGGGCTGGGCACTGGTAGTTGCAGTCGCGGTCTAGCACGCACTGGTGGCCGTCCTTGTGGTAGCCGTGGTCGCACTCGCAGTCGCCAAAGGTATCATAGCACCGCTGGTTCGGCTTGCGCGAAGAGTGGGCCGGGCACTGGTAGTCGCAGTCGCGGTCCGGCACGCACCGGTGGCCATCCTTGTGGTAGCCGTGGTCGCACTCGCAGTCGCCAAAGTTGCTGTAGCAGTGCAGACCAGGCTTGCGCGAAGAGTGGGCTGGGCACTGGTAGTTGCAGTCGCGGTCCTGCACGCACTGGTGGCCGTCCTTGTGGTAGCCATGGTCGCACTCGCAGTCGCCAAAGGTATCATAGCACCGCTGGTTCGGCTTGCGCGAAGAGTGGGCTGGGCACTGGTAGTTGCAGTCGCGGTCTAGCACGCACTCGTGGCCGTCCTTGTGGTAGCCGTGGTCGCACTCGCAGTCGCCAAAGGTATCATTCTGAAGGTCGGCTTGATTGGCGCGTGCGCAGCCTTGGCGTCGAGCTCAGCCTTCGCACCGAGCTCATGAACGGCAACTGTTAAGCTTCAAGCAGGCGAAAAGGCGTTTTGAACGGCACTCGCACACCTGCTTTCGAGAAGGTCGGCTTGGTTTCTGAAGGTCGGCTTGATTGGCGCGTGCGCAGCCTTGGCGTCGAGCTCAGCCTTCGCACCGAGCTCATGAACGGCAACTGTTAAGCTTCAAGCAGGCGAAAAGGCGTTTTGAACGGCACTCGCACACCTGCTTTCGTGAAGCAAGTCGGCCTGATTGGCGCGTGCGCAGCCTTGGCGTTGAGCTCAGCCTTCGCACCGAGCTCATGAACGGCAACTGTTAAGCTTCAAGCAGGCGAAAAGGCGTTTTGAACGGCACTCGCACACCTGCTTTCGAGAAGGTCGGCTTGGTTTCTGAAGGTCGGCTTGATTGGCGCGTGCGCAGCCTTGGCGTCGAGCTCAGCCTTCGCACCGAGCTCATGAACGGCAACTGTTAAGCTTCAAGCAGGCGAAAAGGCGTTTTGAACGGCACTCGCACACCTGCTTTCGAGAAGGTCGGCTTGGTTTTTGAAGGTCGGCTTGATTGGCGCGTGCGCAGCCTTGGCGTTGAGCTCAGCCTTCGCACCGAGCTCATGCACGGCAACTGTTAAGCTTCAAGCAGGCGAAAAGGCGTTTTGAACGGCACTCGCACACTGCTTTCGTGAAGCAAGTCGGCCTGATTGGCGCGTGCGCAGCCTTGGCGTTGAGCTCAGCCTTCGCACCGAGCTCATGAACGGCAACTGTTAAGCTTCAAGCAGGCGAAAAGGCGTTTTGAACGGCACTCGCACACCTGCTTTCGAGAAGCAAGTCGGCCTGATTGGCACGTGCGCAACCTTGGCATCGGGCTCGTGAATGGTGACTGCTGGAGGCACATGAGAGCTGAGGCCAGTGATCGGCAGATGGCGCGCGACAACTGGCCCTGATCACACAAGCGCGTGTGACCACGAGACACCCCCAAGCGTGGCCGATGCGCCGCTCAGCACACACTCGATGATCATTGCCACGCTCGCGGAATCGTTGGGTTGCGGCTGTGCCAGTGTTCATCGTCGTCGCGAGTCTCGTGCTTGCGAAAGAGAGTAGTCCCTCCCACGCAAGCGCCCCCGTCAACGCGCGCGATCTGATGATCAATTCTTGGTGTTTCCTACGAGCAACAGGCGCCATCCTCATGTGCGCAGCGTTCCGTGCCGATCTCGTGGGGGGAGGGTCGTTCATTCATCTGTTCAGACGTCAAAGGGCGCAGCAAGAGATTGCAGATCTCCCAGCAGCGTGAAGGCGCTGCTGGCGTCGAGCTCGAGCTCCAGCGTGCTTGGCACCTCGCCGAGCGGCTGGCCGTCCAAGAGGACGACCGCGCCCGCGATGTTGAAGGCTCCGAGCGGGGTGAGGTCCAACTTGGCGCTCTCCTCGGCCGACTCGAGCTCCAGGGCTGCCTCGAGCTCCAGGGCTGCCTCGAGCCACTGCTGCAGCGAACTGCCCGAGTTTGCCTCTGCGCAGCGCACGCATGTCGGCATGTTGCCCCGTCGCCGTCCGCGACTGCGAGGAGCTCTTGCTCGTTGCCGTCCCCAGAAGCGTCTGGCGCCTGAAGCGGCACAATGCGGCCCCTACTGGTCCAGAAGGCCACCTCGCAGAGCGATAGCGTCCGCCCGCCGGGCCCCAGCTTGCCGAGGAACTTGTGCAGGCCCGCAGCATCGGGCAGCGAGGCCAAGGCCGGCTCAGGCTGTCTTACGGCGCGCTACGAGGCGCCGGAACCCTCCAAGCCTCTGCCCCTGGTCGACGCCGTCGTCGACCCCGTTGCCCGCGCCTCACCGCTTGTGCGGCGCGGAAGAGTGCAGAGCGTGTAAATGATTGTTGGAGAATTGCTGGCTACATGGATGGATCTGGTCGAATGGCCGGATGTCCGTTGATAGATCCGGTAAAGCCAGGGCAAAACGTCACCGCGTCCGACGGCCGCGAGTGAACTGTCCTCTGCTGCTTTAGTGCCGCCGGTAGGAGTATGCTAGTGCATGGGAAGTTGTGCATGATCGTGCATGCGCGGAGCCCAGAAGTCCGTGCCGTGAGACACGCCCCTCTCGGATCAGAGCAGCGAGTCCAGAGAACCCGATCGTTGGAGTCTGGTCCGAGACATATTGCGGCACGGCCTGCTCGATGGTGTGAAGTGTGTCCAGCACGCTGAGGGCATCGGCGCTCGCCCTCGCCGAAGGAGATGCGCTCTAATCCTCTCTGTCAGACGAGCTGCGTTCGCTTGCTCGCCAGGTACGATCTCGTTGCATCGTGCGTGTGATGTTGAGCTGTCGTGCCGTTGGAGGTCTCTGGCGGAGATTGCCAGGTCTGGAGCGAGTTGAGCGGGCATGAGCATTGAGAGTCTCGTCGTCGAGGCTGACGTCGCCGCGTGTAGCGTTGGTGCTGATTGCTGCGCCCCCAGGATGAGCGCCCCCAGGATGAGCGCCCCCAGGATGAGCGCCCCCAGGATTGATGCTGGAAGCGCCCCCGGGATCGAAGGTCGTCTCCAGGACCAGAGAGGAGGAGTCCAGGGTGGGCGAAGTCTCGTGCATTTGGGCGATGAGTCCACCCGTGCGAGGAGCGGGACCAGACGCACGAAGAGTATCCTCGACATCAGGAAAGTCGGTGAGTGCTGCCGACGCGGAACCCGAGCCCGTGCTTGGGCCGCTTGAGACCGTCCCTAGGCGAGGGTAGCGATTTTGCACTGTCGTGAGCAGTGCGTGAACCGGCGCCGGTGGCCGGCTTGTGGATCAGGCGTATGCCTGGCTGAGTCGATGCACCGTCCGAGGACGTCGGAGCCGGTGCTGCAGTCGCACTGTCAGGACCAGTGCGCTTTCCGGCTGTAGAGGCCGGTATGGCGTTTGCTGCATCGCCCGTGATCGACGGGGCCGATGCGGTGGACGCACTGTGCGGACCAGTGCGAGTTCCGGCTGCGGAGGCCGGGGATTTGGCGATCAGATGCGTGTCTGTGTCGCTTGTGTCACCATCCGAGGGCGTCGGAGCTGGCGAAGTAGTGGTGGTCGCGTTGGCGATCAGATGTGTGTCTGTGTCGCCTGCGTCGCCATCCGAGAACGTCGGAGCTGGCGAAGTGATGCTGGCCGCGTTGGCCAGCGAGGTAGTGGGACGCGTGTTGGCGGCGCCCGCGAGGGTCCCCGAGATACCGCCCGTTTGAGCCGGGGCCGGTTGAGGAATCGTGGCCGCGTTGGCCTGCGAGTTACTGGGACGCGCACTGGCGGCGGCGCTCCCGATACCGCCCGTTTTGGCCGGGGTCGGTGAATAAGTAGTCGTTGAATTGAAGCCGATGTTCGTTGAGCTTGACCGCTGAGGACGGAGTTGAACGTTGACGAGGGACGAGACCGGGTTGACCAACTGGGCGCGGACGTCGCTGATGGACGCCGAGGCTGAGATACCCGCCGCTTTCATGGCATGAGTCCTGGTCTTCACGGCCTCGTGCACGGCATGAGCCAGTTCGCCAACCCGATCGTGAGCCTGTAGGCCGACTTCGTAGAGTGATGCATCACCAAGAACCGCATCGTGTTCTTGCAAGTCGTTGAGGATGGTATGACATGCTAACTCGTGCTCACGGACCTCCTCATCGGTAGTAGCCCGGGCCAAGTGGTTCAGTGGAGCATGCACCTTGCCCTTGCAGAAGTTCAGCTGCCGCACGTCTTCTCCAGCGATTGCCTGGATCAAGGGAACGACCATGTTCTTGATCTGCCGGGCGAGGCCACGGTGGTGCTCGCTCATGCCGCGAGGTGGTGCTCGCGGTAGCGCTTAGGCTCTTAACCTGTCTTACGGCGCGCTACGAGGCGCCGGAACCCTCCAAGCCTCTGCCCCTGGTCGACGCCGTCGTCGACCCCGTTGCCCGCGCCTCACCGCTTGTGCGGCGCGGAAGAGTGCAGAGCGTGTAAATGATTGTTGGAGAATTGCTGGCTACATGGATGGATCTGGTCGAATGGCCGGATGTCCGTTGATAGATCCGGTAAAGCCAGGGCAAAACGTCACCGCGTCCGACGGCCGCGAGTGAGAACTGTCCTCTGCTGCTTTAGTGCCGCCGGTAGGAGTATGCTAGTGCATGGGAAGTTGTGCATGATCGTGCATGCGCGGAGCCCAGAAGTCCGTGCCGTGAGACACAGGCAGGTAAATGGCCTCGCGCAGCGCTTGCGTGGCGGGCACGTCCAGCGCTGCGCTCCAAGCACAAGAGCGCGCTCTGGGCCGCCGCGGCTTTTTCACCACGAATCGAAACTGGTCCCCAGTCCCGGGCTCTGATTGACTGTCGAGTTGAAGATCCTCGCGAGCACTCAGTGAAAGCTTCCGTCCTCTACAGGGGTGCACCCGCTTCTCCTTGCCAAGTGCTGTACCGAGCTAGCCCCGTCTACATCATAGCACCGCTGGTTCGGCTTGCGCGAGGCATGCGACGGGCACTGGTAGTGCAGTCGTGGTCCTGCACGCACTGGTGCCGTCCTTGTGGTAGCCGTGGTCGCACTCGCAGTCGTCAAAGGTATCGTAGCACACCGCCGGTTTCGGCTTGCGCGAGGCATGCGACGGGCACCGGTAAGTTGCAGTTGTTAGACGACAGGCCACGAAGAGTGCCGTCACCTGGGCCTGCGCGCCGGCGGATCAGCAATAGCGCAAGCAGCGCCTGGATTGCGGCCTTCATCGCTGGAGCTGTTGTTGGATTGACTGTGCTGTGTCTCTAGAGCTGGTTGTTCTGGGTTGCGGTTTGGGTTCTGGTTGGTCTCTCTGGAGCTACTTGGGTCCAAAAGAGGCTGCGCACGTTCGGTACGCGTCGGGCGCGTGGGCCGTACGAGCCCTGCTGCACCCACATTCAGTAAGCTCATCGTCGTTGCCTTCGGCTTTTTCGTTCTTCAGACCTCAACTTGCCCTTGTTTCAAGCCGCGTTGCCAGCGACTCGCGCCGCCAGCACGTTGCCAACCGACTCCGGTTCAGCTGGAGCACGCGCGCTGGCGTCTGCCTAGCGTCGTTTTTTCGAGCTGGGCTCGTGCCCAGCCAATCGTTCAGGAGACTGAACTTTTTTTTCCCCAAACGCGCTGACTGCACGAAAAGTGACACTGAACGTATTGGACTTTGTCAGGATCGAGATCAAGGTCGAGATGGCGATGGTGATAAGTGTGGCATCCTCGCCCTTTCCACCAGGCCATTGCTTTCAAGAGCAGTAGACTTGCGACCCGGCAGCGTTGCTTGCAAGAGCGTGGCAGCTTCAAAGCTAGAGGTTGGGTTGGAACTTGATTGTTGACGCCAAGCCGAGACTGGTCGCAAGAGGACCTGGTCGCAGCGTCAAAGCTGGACGCGGTCGCAGACGAGGTTGGGTTTTGGGTTGGTGAACGTCGAGCTGGCGCTGCGCCGACCACGAAGAGCCAAGGAGAGGACGTTGGCTGTGCGTAGCTGAGGGTTGGGTAAAGATGGTTGGGCTTTTAGCAGCTGTCGGGCGGAATGTGCGCGTGGCACGAGCCGCAGTTGCGTCGCTGTCGCAGTCGTGGTTGTCTGGCGTCCAGTGGCCCCAGTAGTGGATGAGCAGCGGGTTGGTGAGCGCGTCGCCGTGTGGCGCGAGTTGCGGCGCGGGTTGTCGCGCTGCCAGCCGCTTGGGCACATGAGCGTGCCCGAGTCGCCGTCCGGGTTTGACCCTCCCGGGTGGCGCAGGCCAAGCGCGTGGCCCACCTCGTGCGCCAAGTGCGTAATGTCCACGCCGCAAGCGACCTGCTCGTCCGAGGTGATGATCTTGGCGCTGCCGTGCCGCCGCTCCAGCACGCGCCGCCGCCAAAGGTGCTGCTCGGCTAAACTTGCGCACGAAAAACATCTCGACGCACCCGCTGGTGCTCACCTCGGCCCGGAGGTCTGCCATCTCGTCCTCGGTCACCGCCTGGTACTTGCCCGAGACGTCGTTGATGTCGATCCAGTCGCGGATCTGAAACGTGACGTCCACTTTGCCCCACTGCTGCTCCAGACCCGGCTTGCCAAAGTCGAGCCCTGGCCCGAGTACGTGTAGAACGGCGAGCGGACAAGGCACCAGCTCCCGATCGAGTGCAGGCAGCGCCGGTGCTTGGTCCGGACCGGCTGCAGGCACAGGCTGCGCTTGCGCTCAAAGAAGGGCCACGGGTAGATCGCCAGGTCGTCGATCGTCTTGCTTGGCGTCAGCCGCCAGTCGATCAGCGCCGCGAGCGGCAGACTGGCCTGGAACGGCTCGACGCCCGCCGCACGCTGCGCCTCCGTGGGCCGCAGCTCGATGCTGGCCGTCATGTCGCCGCGGCCCACGTGCTGTCCGGCAGGGTCGTTCGTCGACTCAAACTTGCGCAGCTCGTCGCCAAACATGTCGCCCTGGATCTCAAGCTTGACAAAGACCGGATCTGGGCGCTCTCAAAGGCCTTGTCGGAGCCGCCCTCCGCATCGCCGCGCGCCGGGTCGTCGTCTTCGGTCGGCTTGATCAGGCGGTCCACGACGGGGCTGTGCGCCAAACCGGACGCCTCTCCAACGCAAGTGCCATCGCTGCCGCACTCGAGCTTGACCTCGGCCGGGATGCTGGCCGACCAGGGGCCCTGCGAGCTCTGCGTGGCGCCTTCGCCCAAGTGCAGTTAAAGTCGCCGAGCGCGCCGCCGGCCTGGGCCGAGAAGGAGGCCCAGGTCGCGGGCTTGTCCGCGTCGGTGCTGGCGCCCGGCTCGCCCGCAAACGCGGCGCCGACGCCCGCCGCTTCAAAGCCAATGTCGACGCTGGTCGCGCCCACCACGTCGACGGGGTCCGGCGCGGCAGACGACTTCTTGTAGCAGCAGCCGCACTTGGTGGGCTCAAAGAGGCGGCGCCCCGTCCGTGGGCTTGCAAAAGCCCTTCGTGCCGATGAAGCGGGCCTCCTCGCCGTACCGCTCGCGGCACTCCTCCACGGTCATGCACGTGCCCTTGAGGTACTTGCACCGCGGCGTCGGCTTGGCGCACTTTCTGGCCTTGCCGAGGCTGCGCGCCATGGTGGCCTCGGCGATGAGGTCGCTCGCGAGCGACATGGTACCGGCGGTCTCCACGGCGCCATTCACGCCAGTGGCGGCGCAGGCGGCGCTGCGACGATCACAAGTCGTCCGAGCATCTTGCTGTTCTTCCTTGCTGTTCTTGCTGCTGTTCTTCTTCTTCTTCTTCTTCTCGTTTGGGGTCTGCCCAAGCGGTTTTCCACCTCGCGCCAGCTGCCGCTATGGCTCGCAGCTGCCGCGAAAACAAGTCCTTTTCGACTGGCGGTGCGGACGCCACGAGCCCATCAGGCCGGCTTAGCGCCCGGTTGCATAAAAGCCAGCGTCGAGGCGCGTGGCCGCAGCGCCGACTCTGGCCGCCTCCAGCCTCCAAGACGAGCTACGTACTCTCTAGCCAGAACGCGCCTTCGAGTTCGCGTCGACACATCGCCTGGCAGCAAGCCGGCTTTTTTTTCTGTCCCGAGACTTGTCCGCCCAGCTCGCCCGCAGCTCTCCCCCGCTCTTCTCTACAAGCGCCCGTCCATCTCGTCGATACCTACCAGGCGGCGGCGCGTCCGTGTCCCGAACGTGTGAACCATGCACCATCGTGCGGGACGTCCGCTCGGTCCTCTCCGTCCACGAGCGAGTGAGCGAACGTCAGCGCTGCTGATCGATTGATCGCCGCTGACCAGGGCCATTCCTCACTCGGCTCTCTCAGGCAGTCAGCTGTCTGTCCCTCGCTGAACTTGGTGTGGATTGAGGGGCGCTCACGCTGAACGCCGAACCGGCGGTTCGGAGATCGTTCTGGCATTGGGTACCATTCTGGGTCGGGCAGGTACTCCCATGGCGGAAGGAGCATCGCGACCAGCCTCGACTCGGCCTCGTCAGACCTTGGACGAGCACGACGAGGCGCCGCTTTTCTCGCGCTCTATTCAACGGGCAGGCCTGACAACGGATCCACTCTTCGAGCGCCGCGCCGGACAACAGGATGTGGAAACGGCTCTGGCAACCGACATGCTGATACCGCGCCATTCCGGGCCGGGAGAGGGGTCTTGATGGCGAAGACGTGCAAGTACTGAATGGTTCTACGGTGCATGGGTTGTTTGCTTGGTCGGTCTGCCGCTTTCAGTGACGCTGCGGCGAAGAGAGAGCCAGCTCGTCTCGCGGTGAGGAGGGAGGGACCTCGAGAGTCGCGTGCTCGAGCTAACTGCGAAAAGCAATCAGTTGACGAGCTTCGTGGTCGTTACGTTCGTGCCCGCGCCCGTGTCTTCTGCTGCGGCCACCGACGTCTTGCCGTACGAGATCAACAATGTGTCGAGCGTGAAGGAGGCCATGACGAACGCCATCAAACAGTAGACGACCTTCAGGACGATGAGGACCACGGTGCCTGTGCTGCGGATTTCAAAGGTGGATGCCGACAGTTTGCATGGACTGCGTCAACAGGGCCAAAAGTGCGGCATTCACAGCGGTCAGCACCGTGACCTTGGCGATAAAGTTACGCAGCCGGATCACGCTGCGATTGGTTTTCGTGCCATTGTTCCCGCTCCCCGTGCCGCCCAGTTTGCGGATCAGCAGCGACCCGCTCACAGGGTAGATCACGGTGAGCACGCCCATGAGAATCGAGCTAGCCAACACAGCGCGGGTAGTCTCGCCGCTGAAAGCCGATGCCATTTGGAACACGCCAAAGACGATCGAAGCCACGACCAGGGTGGTGTCGAGGCCCTTCTGCGAGCTGGCCTTGCCGAGACGGCTGCGGGCGAGCTTGGTCCAAACTGAGAAGCTCAAAATGAGTCCCATGCCCGGCGCGATCAGCGTCACTATGGCCGTCAAGCGCGTCAATGCATGCACGACGGCGCCACCAACTCCAGCCATCGTCATGGCGCGGCACGTTGAGTGCATAAACTCGGTGCTCAGCGTGAGCATGCCGAGCAGCGTCACGGCCAGGCCAGCATTGGCTCGCATCTTGCCCGTGGCGCGCGCGCGGAAGAACTTGCGCAGCACGATGGCGAGGGACGCCACATCAATGACGGCTGTGCTTGCATTCAAGGTCTTGTCCAGGTTGGACACTGCCGTGGCTGTCGTACAGGTCGGGCCTATTTTGGCTTGCGACAAGTCGCAGGTGCAGTACGAGCCTTCCATCTCGGGCATGTCAAAGCTTGTGCACAGGACCTTGAGGCTCGGCAGCGCGCTGCCATATTCGTCGGTCAGGCAGTCGGCAAGCTTCGCAGGTCCGTGCCCGCCCCAGGGCTCGAGGACCCCCGGCACGGTCGCGTTGACGTCGTCCATTGTCTCGTTCTGCTGCTAGTGCTGCTGGTGCTGCTGGTGCTGCTGGTGCTGCTGGTGCTGCTTGCGGTCTGGTGCTCGCTGCTATCTCTGCTGCTGCTTGATGATTGCGGTCTGGTGCTTGGTGCTCGCTGCTACTGCTTGGCAACGCGAGGCGCTGGTCGACTCATAGTACCGTACTCATCTCGGTCAATGGGCAACGGATAGGGAGATGGACAGTCGAAAGGACATAGCGGCCGGCGCAGAGGGGCTAACGGATCCGAAGGTTGGAGCTCCGCGCCACGAAAGCACGCGTTGTCCAGACCTCTGTGTGCCACATTCGCATGCGTGTTCCGCGCCGCCCCTCGGCCGGCCAAGCGCCAAACGGCTCGACGCACTTGGCCTTCGTCCGATCGGCCCTCCTCGCCTCCGGAGATGGGACGTCTCGGGGCCTAACATCGCGCCGGCACTTCTGCCGGGCACCGCCGCAGAGAACATCGAAGGCTGGGTCGCTCGCACACAGCTGCCCGTCCGTCTCGGCGTGCTAAGCGTCTGCCCTCTGCTTTGCCAGGGGCTTTAGCTAAGCGTCTGCCCTCTGCCTTGCCAGGGGCTTTAGCCACCGCGGCGTTCGTGGACCTCGCGCGCATAAACACGTCCGACATCATCAAGGGCGTCCACCACGGAACACCTCGAGAGAGGCTCCGGCGCAAGCTAGCTAGTACTGAATGGATCTACATGGATTGTGTGCTTGGTCGGTCTACCGCCTTCCCCGACTGCTGCGCCGTCTCGCGCGGCGAGGAGGAACTCTCGAGAGATTGTCGTGCTCCAGCTCACTGAGAAAACCAATCAGTCGACAAGCATCGTGGTGCCCATTGCTGTCGCGACCGTGTCTTGGGCAACCGACACCGACGTCTTGCGCTGCGAGATCAACAATGTGTCGAGCGTAAAGGTGGCCATGACGAACGCGAGCAAACAGTAGATGATCTTGAGGACGACGATGATCACAGAGCCAACGCTGCGGATTTCAAAGGTGGTGATCCCGACGGTTTGCATCGACTGCGACAACAGAGCCAAAACTGCAGCATTCACAGCGGCCAGCGCCGTGATCTTGACGATGAAGGGCGCAGCCGGGTCACACTGCGGTTGGTTGCCGTGACGTTGGACTTGCTCCCCGTGCTGCTCAGTTTACGGATCAGCAGCCTGCCGCTCACCGGGTAGACCACGGTGAGCACGCCCATGAGAATCGAGCTAGCCAACACAGCGCGAGTGGACTTGCCGCTGAACGCTGACGCCACTTGGAACACTCCAAAGGCAATGGAAGCCACGACCAGGGCGGCGTCAAGGACATTCTGCGAGCTGGCCTTGCCGAGACGGCTGCGAGCGAGCTTGGTCCAGACCGAGAAGCTCAAGATGAGTCCCATGCCCGGCGTGGTCAGCGTCATCATGGCCGCCAAGCGTGTCAAGGCACTGACGACACCACCTCCAACTCCGGCCAACGTCAGGGCGCGGCCCGATGAGTGCATAAACTCGAAGCTCAGCGTGAGCATGCCGAGCAGCGTCACGGCCAGGCCAGCATTGGCTCGCATCTTGCCCGTGGCGCGCGCGCGGAAGAACTTGCGCAACACGATGGCGAGGAACGTCACGTCGATGACGGCTGTGCTTGCATTCAAGGTCATGTCCAGGTTGGACACTGCCGTGGCTGTCGTGCAGGTCGGCCTATTTGGCCCAGCGAATAGTCGCAGGTGCAGTGCTTGCCTTGCATCTCGGGCATGTTAAAGCTCGCGCACAGGACCTTGAGGTTCGCCAGGTTGTTGCCGTACTGGTCGGTCAGGCAGTCGGCAAGCTTCTTGCAGGTCCGTGGCCCACCCCAGGGCTCGAGGACCCCCGGCACGGTCGCGTTGACGTCGTCCATCGCCTCGTTCTGCCGCCGCCGCCGCCGCTGCTGCTGCTGCTGCTGCTGGTTGGCAGCGCGAGGCACTTGTCGACACTCAGTTCCTCGACTCTCTCATCTCCGGATCACACGGCATTGTCTTGACATCTTGATTTTTGGCCATGATTAGATTTAGCGCTCTGCATATCTAAGGTACAGGGGGAAGAGCGAAAGATGTCGGCGAAAGGGCTGCCATGTCCTCCAGAAGCCTTAAAAAGGGATCCGGGAGCAAGCTGCCAAAAACGCTGGTACTGCGCAGCAGAGGCCTTGACCTGAGCGCAGAAGAAAAGCTTCCGTAGACGTCGAACTCCTTGCATCGGAGTGCCCCAGTAGTTCGAGCTGGCGGAAACGACGGCCTTCATAAAGTCGGCCAGCTGAGCGAAGCCCGCCCCAGTGGCACCACAAGATGTCTTGATTGAATCAACGGATAGTCAGTAGAGTGTGCCCGAGGTCTCCCTCGAAGGACACCTGCGGCAGGCGCAGACCTGCCAAACGGATCGAATATTATGCGCAAGCCAGCCTGCGAGGCGCGCCAAACGAATCTACGCGCCGGCACTCTCATTTGTTCGGCCCCGAGAAGTGCCGACGGATGCCGACGGTCGCGCTGGCACTCCTTCTAGGCACCACCAGAAGAGGTTCAGGGCTTGGACGCTCGCACACAGCTGCCCGGCCGGCGCAACGAGTTTACCGGTTTGGGCGCCGCACTGTTTGCAGACGCGTACGAGGTGTCCGACCTCTTCCTTGACTGAGACAGACCTCCGCGCCAGCCTCGGCAGCTCCTTGTTCACGAACCTAACGGGCCTGACGGCTGGCCCGCGCCGTCAAGGCAGTCCTTCGTCTCTTGACGCAGCTTCCGCAAGACCACCGCCCGATGCCACGGAGGACCAACAGCTGCTCGCTGCGCTCACCGACGGCGCGGCGCGGGGTTCAAGGACCGCACGCGCATGTCCAGCGTCATCAAGGACGTCCACCTCGGGAAGGACTCAAGAGAGACTTCAGCGTAAGCTAGAGATAGAGCGGTACTGGGTGGTTCTACATGGGCTGTTTGCTTGGTCGGTCTACCGCTTCCGTGACTGCTGTGGCGACCTCGTCTCGCAAGGCTATCTGTGAAAAGGCAATCAGTTGACCAGCATCGTGGTCGTTGCGTTCGTGCCCGCGCCCGTGTCTTCTGCTGCGGCCACCGACGTCTTGCGCTGCGAGATCAACAATGTGTCGAGCGTGAACGAGGCCATGACGAACGCCAGCGAACAGTAGGCGATCTTGAGGGCGATGAGGACCACGGAGCCAGTGCTGCGGATGTCAAAGGTGGTGATGCCGACAGTTTGCATCGCCTGCGTCAACAGCATCAAAAGCACGGCAGCTACAGCGGACAGCGCCGTCACCTTGGCAATGAAGTTTCGCAGCCGGATCACGCTGCGATTGGCTGCCGTGCCACTGGTCCCGCTTCCCGTGCCGCCCAGTTTGCGGATCAGCAGCGACCCGCTCACAGGGTAGATCACGGTGAGCACGCCCATGAGAATCGAGCAAGCCAACACAGCGCTGGTAGTTTTGCCGCTGAACGCCAATGCCATTTGGAACGCGCC
This sequence comes from Thraustochytrium striatum, assembly GCA_022244645.1. Lineage (NCBI taxonomy): Eukaryota > Bigyra > Thraustochytrida > Thraustochytriidae > Thraustochytrium > Thraustochytrium striatum. The sequence continues at coordinate 15,796 of JACDIV010000104.1, read as the reverse complement.
AAAGACGATCGAAGCCACGACCAGGGTGGTGTCGAGGCCCTTCTGCGAGCTGGCCTTGCCGAGACGGCTGCGAGCGAGCTTGGTCCAAACTGAGAAGCTCAAGATGAGCCCCATGCCCGGCGCGATCAGCGTCACCATGGCCGTCAAGCGCGTCAATGCATGCACGACGCCGCCACCGATTCCAGCCATCGTCAAGGCGCGGCACGTTGAGTGCATAAATTCGGCGCTCAGCGTGAGCATGCCGAGCAGTGTCACAGCCAGACCAGCATTGGCTCGCAGTTTGCCCGTGGCGCGCGCGCAGAAGAACTTGCGCAGCACAATGGCGAGGAACATCATGTCCATGACGGCTGTGCTTGCATTCAAGGTCTTGTCCAGGTTGGACACTGCCGTGGCTGACGTACAGGTCGGGCCTACTTTGCCTTGCGAATAGTCGCAGGTGCAGTACAGGCCTTCCATCTCGGGCATGTCGAACCTCGCGCACAGGACCTTGAGGTTTGGCAGGTTGTTGCCGTACTGGTCGGTCAGGCAGTCGGCAAGCTTCTTGCAGGTCCGTGGCCCGCCCCAGGGCTCGAGGACCGCCGGCACGGTCGCGTTGACGTCGTCCATCGTCTCGTTCTGCCGCCGCCGCCGCCGCTGCTGCTGCTGCTGCTGCTGCTTCTGGCTCTGCTGCTGCCTGCTGCTTTGCGGTCTGGTGCTCGCTGCCCGCTGCTGCTGCCTGCTGGTGCTTCTGCTGCCTGGTACTCCTGCTGCTGCTCTTGCTGCTTCTGCTGCTCGCTGGAGCTGGTGCTGCTGGCTCTGCTGCTTGCTGGCTCTGCTGCTTGCTGGCTCTGCTGCTTGCTGTCTGCTGCTCGCTGCTCGCTGCGCCTTAGCAATGCAAGGCGCTCGTAGATGCCAATGCGATGCTGCGATTGTCGCGGACAGTCCAACCCCTCTCACCGGATAGAGCGTGATTCTCTTCAGGCCGCGGCGAAGCGCGAACCTGAGGTTCGGGCCCAAAGTCGGGCCCCCGAGATTGAGGTCGGGCATCGGACGGGAGGCTCGGCGGCGGCAATGAGGTCTGCCAACGGATCCTAGCTCAGCTCGCCTCGATGAGATCTGCCAACGGATCAGCGGAACTCGGTTCTGCCAGTCGCGCTCAGAACGGCACTATCGCTCACAGGGCGGCACCGGCGGGGCTGGCGAGTCCCACCGAGCCAGTGCTGCGCAAGGGTTAGAGGGTGGGGCGCCCACGAGACCAAGTGCCTGGTCTTTGAGTTTTTGCGATGAGTTGCCGCTTGGTCTGGTGCTTCGATGCCCCACCTCCTCCGCGTTGTGAGTGGGCTTGGTGCTGGTGCTGGTGTGCTCTGCTGCGACGAAGAGCCATCGTACCCGTCAGAAGGTCCACGCGCTGACGACGCGAGAGAGTCGATGCTCGTCGTCGCAAGGTCAGCCTGGCGCGCCAGATAGAGAGGGTCGGTGTTGGTGACGATCTGGAGCGCCGCAATCGCTCTCATGGACGCACGCAGCATTGGCCCCATCTACCACGGCCGCTCATCGCCCAGGCACCACGGTGCCACTGAGCCGCGCATTGGGCAGCGGCAAGAACGCCATCCCGACCGTGGCAAGGCAAGAGACGGCGTCCATTCTGCCGCCCGCTTAAGGCAAGAATCAGCACCAGCATAGAAACCAAAGACATGTTACAGCGCTTCAAGAGCTTCAGCTCCCGGCCAGAGTTGGCTAAAGCTTGACCTGGGCGGTCTGCGTAATGGCGGATCCAGCGCCAAAGGAGGCATTGCTAGTGTCAAAGCTCGCCATGGAGGACTTGTAGTGCGACGAGATGATCATGTCGAGCGTGAACGAAGCAAGAACAAACGCCAACAAGGCGTAGGTGCACTTGAGCACGACCAGGGCCACGGCGCCCAACGTGTTTGGCTCATAGCTCGTGATGCCATCCGCCTGCATGGTCAGCGCGACCCACACGAGCCCACAGCTGGTCAGCGTGCTCAGCACGGTGACCTTGTAGATGAACGCTCGCAGGCGGCTCTCGTTTGTGGCCGTGCGCGAGCTGTTTGCCCCGCCGCGATCGACCGCCCGGCTCGCGCTGCGCAGCTTGAGGATGAGCTTGTACCCGCTGGCAAAGTACGCGAGCGAAAAACACGCCATGGCCAAGGCGCCGATCCAGATGCATATGCTCAGCAAGCCGCCGAGTCCGAGCGCGAGCTGGGATACGCAGAACGCCACCGCTCCGACCGCGAGGGCCCGATCAAACCAGGCTTGGGAGGCCGGCATGCCCAGCTTGCTGCGCGCCAGCTTGGTCCAGACCGAGAAGCTCAGGATGAGCGCCATGCCAGGCGTCGACATTGTGATCATGGCCGTCACCCGCGAGACGAAAAACATGGCCTCGCCGCCAAAGCCTGCCATGGTCGAGGCCCGGCTCACCGAGTGGAGGAACTCGCACGTCAGCGTCATCATGCCTAGCACGGCGACGGCCATGCCGGGTTGGCGCGCATCTTGCCCGTGGCACGCGCTAGGACAAACTTGTGCACGACGAGCACCAGGAACACAAAGTCCATGGCGGCAGTGCCCGAGTTGAGCCCCGCCTGCAATTGCGACGATGCCGTGGGCGTTTGGCAGCTCGGGCCGACGCGTGCGAAGGAAAAGTCGCACGAGCAGAAGGACCCGGTCAGCTCTGGCGTCGCAAAGCTGCCACGAACACTTGGATGGACGGCAGTGCGCCGCCGTCCTGGTCGGTCAGGCAGTCTGCGCGAGAGCTGCAGGCCCGTGGCCCGCCCCAGGGCTGCAGCACGGCGGGCACAGTGGAGTTGAGGTCGTCCATCGTGTTGTTGGCGTCGGCTCGTCGACGTGTCCTTGCTCTCTCACGCGTTCTCGGTCTACGCGCCCAGCTTCTCGGCTTGAGTCCACCAAGCCCACTTGATGTGCGAGCTTTGAGCGATCGATCGATGGGTGAAAACCAATTCGGCGATGAGTTTCTCCGCGCATAATTTCCCCCTTTATCTCGATCAGCGCGCTTTTGCCACGAGACACAGTGCGTTCCAACCTTGTACAGAGATAAAATGACACTGTGTCAGGAATGCTTTGCTGCGCCAGTGTCTCCAAGGACAGAAATACAGTACCGTACGATACACACTTCCAGTCGCGGTCTGGGTCCGCTAGCAACGCTCCTGACGGAGCACAGCGACCCTCGCTTGACGCTGCCAAGTGCGACTTGCACCAGACCGCGCGCGTCTCCCTCGCCGAGCACCTACTGGCGTCGACAGACTTGGTACGATAACCTCACTCGTGCTCGTGCCCGGCTCCGTGCCAGCTGCCTTGCCCTGTGCCCGGCTCCGTTGTGCCACGCGCGTGGCAGGCTTGATGATGTTCTGTTTGCCAAACTGGACAACTCCACATGTCTACGCGAGGGCTGATCCACCCTCACGTTCTCACGTTGGCACTTGGCCTCAAAGAGTCCAGGCCCAGATCGCGGCGGGAGGGAAGGGAACGGGCTGGTCCAGTTCACGGAGGAGCAGGGCGGGACTCGTGCTGGCAAGCCCGGCGTGGTCTGCTTGATGACCCGCAATGCACAAGACAACAGGCGCGACCGGCGTTCGTTGGTTTGACAAGCCGCTAGCTCTCTAGAGTAGCTGAGTATTGCGAGCCGAAGCGAGCCACGGGGCGATGGCATCGTGCCAGGCCGTCAAGGAAAAAGTGCCGAGGTTGTCTTGCGCTGCCACCACGAAGGTCGACGGGTGCGACATCATCAGGGCATCGAGCGTGAAGGCGGCCCTGGCTTTTCCTCTCCGCCGTGCGGAGTGCAGGTCGAACGAGCGGATGCACTTAGCTGACCAGTACCGATGTTGTCAGGAGCGTCATCGGGGCGGCTATCCGCGAGTCTTTTGCGCGGTAAATGTCTTCATCCGGGTCCACGGCCGCTCCGGTGGACGCCCTCTTGTGCGCGCTGATGATCACGTCGAGTGTGAAGGACGACAGCACGTATGCCATGAGGCCGTAAATGCATTTGATGACCACAATGAGGACCGCGGGGCAATTTCGATCTCAAACGACTTGATGCCGACGACCTGCATCGATTGTGCCAACAAAACTAAGCAAACAGTCGCCAGGGCGGTGAGGACCGTGACCTTGACCACAAAGGCGCGCAAGCGCACTGCAGTTTGATTGGCGTTCGTGCTGGGCACGCTCCCGTCGCGGGCGCTCAGCTGGAGGATCAGCACGAAGCCGCTCGCTGGGTACACAATGGCGAGCACCCATCACGAGTGCAGAGGCCCATACCGCGATGTCGACTCTGCATGCCCCAAACCTGATCTGCCATACGAAGAACACGACCGAGGTCAGCGCCAGAGCCCTCTCCAGCCAGACCTGCGACTTGCGCTTGCCGAGGCCCCGCGCGAGCTTGACCCATGCCGCAAAGCTCAAGATGAGCGCCATCCCGGGCGCCACGAGACCAGACATGCCCGCGAATCGCGTCATTGCCACAGCGCCAACGCCACCAGCGCCGGCCACGGCGATCGCGCGGCACACCGAGTGCGTCAACTCCAACGCCAGCGTTGTCATGCCCAGGAGTGTAACTGCAAGGCCAGTACCGACCCGGATCTTGCCCATGGATCGCGCGCAGCAAACCTTGCGCAGCACCAGGACGAGCAAGATCACGTCCAGCGTGCTGTGACCAAGTTCATGACCAGGTTCACGCTGGACGTTGGCGTCGGCGTCGAGCAGGCTGGCCCGGCGCGGGTGAACGCGTAGTCACAGCTGCAGTAGTCGCCATGCAGCTCGGGCATGTCAAAGCTGGCGCACACGACCTTCACGGGCGGCAGTGCGTTGCCGTGCTCGTCGAGCAGACACTCGCTGCGACCATCGCAGCCTCGCGGCCCGCCCCACGGCTGCAGCACGCCCGGCACCGCGGCGTTGGCATCCGCCATCGCGCTCAGCGGCGGTGAGGTGCTCTTGGATCGCGCAGCGCTGTTCTCTCTCTCCCTCTCTGTCTCTGTCTCTCTTCATGGAGCGGCGCACGGAGCCATCGATCTCGATCTCGGTTTAGATCACAAAATAATCAACGCACATAATACGTGGTGCCCTCCCACCAGACCATTCAAAAGAAACTTTCTCCCAGTCAATAATGACACTGTTTCAGGTAGGCAATTGCCCCTCCCATGGTTTGACTCGAGGTGGATTCATTGGCGATGATGGATGAGTGGATTGATGGAGCTGAGAGAGAGTTGAGCTAGAGCCGAAGCTGCGGCGGCGGCTCGTCAAGCTCAAGGCGTGCCTTGGGCTGGCGGCGCCAAGACGAGAGCGCGGCTCGGCGTGTTGTTGCCGGGCTTGCATTGCGGCGAGGTCGCCAGGTTGGTGGCCGGGTGCGCGGCCTCCATGTCTACCACCCTGTCTCTACTAGCGGCGTGCCGCAAGATGATGGTGTCGAGCGAGAAGGATGCCATGATAAAGGACAGGACGCCGTAGACCACCTTGAGTGCGTAGAAGGCCGGCGCGCTGGTCATGAGCACCTCAAAGGTGTCGATCGCGTCGAGCTGCGCGGACCACTCGAGGACCACAATGCCGACGAATGCAATGGCGATTAGGACGGTGACCCTGCGGATGAAGGCTCGCAGGCGCGCCGCGGTTCGCGACGCGGTCGCGGCCTGCTTGTTTTCGATCTTTCGCAACAGCAAGCATCCGATGGGGTATATCACCAGCAGCACCGCCATCAGGGCCGCCGACGCACGCAGAGCGCGATCCATCTGGCCCAGGAGCGCAAAGCTCATCTGGCGCACGAAGAACGCCATCGTGGCGAGGAAGAGAAACCTATCCAGCTTGACCTGCGTGCCATGCTGGCCCGCGCCGCTGCGAGCGAGCCGCGTCCACACCGAGAAGCTCAGCAGCAACGCCATGCCAGGCCGCGAGGACGATCACAGCCGCAACTCGCGTCGTCAGCTGCTTGCCACCTCCGGCCGACCCGAGCGTGACGAGCAGTCTGCCCACCGAGTGCACGAGCTCGGTGCAGAGCGCAGCGACACTCAGCAAGGCCACGGCCAAGCCCGCGTTCGCCTTGAGCCTCTTGCTGGCCTTCCGCGCGCGCGCGAGCTTGTGCAAGACCATGACGAGAAGCACGGCGTCGAGGGTGAGGATGGCCGCGTTGAAGGAGATTTGCTTGCGCGTGGTGGGCGTCGCGGTGTCGCACGTGGGGCCGACCCGGGTGAGCAAGTAGTCGCAGCTGCAGTAGGTGCCACGCAGCTCATGCATGTCAAATCTGACGCACACGACCTTTATGGGCGACAGTGCGTTGCCGTGCCGGTCGAGCAGGCACTTACTGCGACTATCGCAGGCTCGCGGCCCGCCCCACGGCTGCAGCACGCCCGGCACGGTGGCGTTGGCACCCACCATCGCGTCCTGCCCGCCATCAATCATATGCGCCGCAAGAAGTGCGTCTCGAGTCCGATTTGCCCCAACTCGTCTTCGCCTCGCAACGCACATATGGAGTGGTGGGATGGTACAAGACCCGGGGTACAACGCAACATGAGATATCCTCGCGATCCTCGTGTCGCGTGGCAAGTGTACACCCCGCAAGCCGCTTGGTTTGTTTGCCAGAGCTTACAACGCACCGGACAGTCTCTGTCGATGCAACCGATCGAACGCTCTCAAAGCAAAGCTTGCTCGCTGTGCTGCCGCTGTCCTTTGGGGCCGACGCCAGAAAGAACCAGCTGTGCACGTGAGCTTGCGCGGCAAGTAAGGCCAGCACGAGGAGGAGAAGCAGCATGGCAAAGGCGGTCTTTGATTTTTGAGCCATGATTAGCTTTAGCGGTCTGCTAGAGTGCAGGGTACTGGTACGCGTTGTGCCCGTCCATGATCGCGGTCGCAGGTTTGGTCGTGTCCAGTGTGTTCCGGCATAAGCTACGAGAGCTAAAAAGGTGAGGCGGCACGGCAGTCACGGCGGACATGACCAGGTTGGGAAAGAAGGCGAGCGAACGGGTGTGGATGTCGCGAGGGCTAAAAGCTTGGCGGCAAAAGCTAAAGGCGGCGGAGCAAAGCGTCAAGATGGCGCAGAGCAGAGGCCACACATCGGCATAGGCGGTGTGATGGCCCGTACCGATCGGCCGCGCGGCGACCAGCAAGAGCATCGAAGGATTGTAGTAATCCCAACGGTCGATGCACCTGGGAATGATTGATCTTTCAAGATCCAAGCGAGGCGCGAAAGGTGGGTTTGCCTGGTCATGCTTTAGTGTTTCCTGTTTCGGTGGTCGGTCACAGGTCGGCCGAGGCGGCAAGCAGCGCCGCGCTCAGCGCCAAGACGCCCGCCATGCCCGCACCGCGCGCTGCCGCGTTGTCCGGATCCTTGATGCCGTCGTCGCCGTCGTCGTCGCCGTCGTCGCCACCATCGTCGTCGCCGTCGTCGCCACCATCGTCGTCGCCGTCGTCAACCTTGGCGGAAGGCGACGACGTGGGCGACGGCGAAGTGCCCGGTGCCGCTTCGCCGCACGCCGCAGTAGGGCGCACGAAGTCATCCTCGACAGGCGTGCACTGCTCGGCTGACAGAGTGAGGTCAATGGTGCACGTGGTGCAGGTTTTGTCACAGCCGGCCTTGAGTTCGTGCTCGCCAGTGGCGGTGCAGCTCAGCGACGCGAACAAAAAGTTGTGGGACGGAATGCACTTGCCGAGCGGCAGGAAGGTCACGGTGCCGGCGCTGATATCGCTGGCCCCGTCGCAGGTTTGGGCGAAGTTGAACACGCTGCAGCCCGCCTCCTCGGGCGCGCACATGCCGGCCTTGGCGTAGTCGTAGTCGATGCGCGCCATGCGGTTGCCGGCGATGGGCACGCAAGCTTTGGGCTCGTGCGAGGGCACCGAGATGCTGTCGATGCAATCCCCGTTCGGCTGGATCGAGTCCTGCTCGCAAAAGCTCGCCGAGCCCTGCAGCTTGCCCACCTCGCCGTCGTAGTAGACGCGGTAAAACTCGGAATCGCCCGACGTTGGCACAGCGTTCACTGGCACGCTGGTGGTCCAGCTGGGCGTGGCTTCACACGACGTGGCGCCCTCGAAGACCTCCACTTGAGCGCACGTGTCGTCCGTGGCAGGGTCGCACCTGGACGGCGCAGACAGGGGCGGCGCCGCCGTGCCACACGCGTTGACAGCGAGAAATTTCGCGATGCCGGGCACCTCGGCGCACTGGTCGACGGCCAAGGTGAGGTCGATATTGCACGTCCCGCAGTCATCGCTGCACAGCGCCTTGAAAACGTAGCTGTCGCCGTCGCAGGCCACAGATACACCGGCGTACATGGGGTCCTTGCGGCACACACCGTCCGGGATGAGCGTAAACGCCGCGGTCGGCTCGACAATGGCATCGCCTTCCCCGCTGCACTCTGGACCGGCGAGCACGAGGCCGCAGTTGTCGTCGCCCACCTGGCACAGGCCGATCTTGGCCACGTCAAAATCGATCATGACCGACTGGTCGCTCGACCCGGTCGGTGCGCAGGCGCCAAAGATGCTCGGCAGGGTCTTGACCACGCTGGAGCACAGGCCGGCATCGTCCACGTCCGCGTCAGGCTCGCACACCGTGGCCAAGCCCAAGAGCGCCTTCGCCACGATATCAAAGGCCGCAATGACCCGCTCAGGGAAAGGCCTCTCGCCAGCGAGTGCGACCGGGTTGACCTCCACGTTGGTCGTCCAGCTCGCCTGGCCGTCGCAGTTGGCGTTCGCGAACACCTGCACCGTCGCACACCGCTCGTTGGTGGCGGGGTCACACGTGCTGGCCAGCGTTCCGTCGGGACCGGGGTCGGTGGGCGGCGTCGGCGGCGTCGGCGGCGTCGGCGTGGGCGGCGTCGGCGGCGTCGGCGGCGTGGGCGGCGTGGGTGAGGTTCCAGGAGCGGCCGAGCCGCAGACGTTGGCAGGGACAAAGAAGCCCAAGCCCGCGGGGCTCTCGTTGCACTGCTGTGCCGTAAGTGACATCTGCACTCCACAGTTGTCGCAGTCGCTGGACGAGCACGCCGCGTTGAAGACGTACCCGTCGTCCTGGTCGCAGGCGAGCGAGACGTAGTTGAACGGACCGTACTGGCGGCACGCACCGTCAGGGACCAGGCCAAAGGCCAGCGTTTGGCTGTCCAGCACGCCGTCGGTGCAAGCGGAGCCCACGCCGATCATGCCGCAGTTCTCCTCGCCCTGGCCGCAGACGCCGGCGTCGCGGGCGGCAAAATCGATCTGCACGAAGCGCGGCTGGTTCTGGGGCCGGCTAGCTTGCACGCAATCGCCAAGCTGATGCAGGCCCGTATCGGACAGCGTCAAGCATTTGCCGTCCTCGTCCACCTCCGAGTCCTTGTCGCAGAAGCGGGCTTGGGCAACCACCTCGCCGTCGCTGCTGGGCATGACCATGAGCGTCAGGTACTCCGGCGGCGGTACCCCGTCCGGATTGCCGACGTAGATAGGGTTGACGGGCACGGACACCGTCCAGGAGGGCTCCGCCGCGTTGCAGTTTTGCGCCTCGTACACCTTGATCTCAGCGCAGGGTACTCCGCCCTGCGGGTCGCACAGCGCGGCGGCCATGCCGGCGGTCGCGCTCAGGCCAAGGCCGAGGCGCGAGAAGCGCTTCATCGTGGGCATGCTGTTGCTCGTCGTCGGGGTCGTGGTGCTTTATTTGCCAAGCCGAGGATCGATCGATTGGGGTTTGCTTTTGCTCGAGATGCTTCTGGCGGCCTGGGCTCTCCAGGTCCAATGGGCTCCCGCTCGTGGCGAGGGACGGAGACGAGTGGCCAAGTGGCACGCGTTCCACTTTCCCCTGACTGAGACTGTGTGTATGGCGTTTCACAAGAGTGACAAAGCCGTTACAACAGGGAGGAGAAATGATACATGAACTGGCGCAGTCTTCTGCGGCTAAAGGTGTGAGCAACGCTGTATCTGGTGCGAGAAGCACCGTTTCGGTCTCCCTGAGTGAAAACGGCAAGATCTATTTCTCCGTACCAGACCACGCGCTGGGAATCGCGGTGTTGCGTTTAATTGCGCCAGGTCTTGTGCAAGAGAACGTTGCATCTCCGGATTGGCGTGCTGAACTCCGCTGCGCGAGGTGCGAGCCCACCAAACCCGGTGACGAATTGTCTGCCAACAATCTGAGCACAACACTGGGTCGGGTGTTCTGCTGGCGCCCCGATCTTCCAGCTGCTGGCTTTTTCGCCTTGTTTGGGTTTCCCTGTGGCTTTTTTGCTTTTTGTCTGCGTACCTCGGCGGCCAGATCGATTTCCCTCGCAAGAGCCCGCCCCATTTGGGCACTCTGGCTTTCTGTGCGCGCTGGGTGTCCTCACCGTCACAGTCAGTTCGCGCTGGACTTGCACTCTTCCGCGTGCTGTTGATTTTTGATCGCTCTGCTGGGTGCTTGTTGATTGAAGCTGGCTGATTTTGGAGCCATGGTCAACATGTGGTTGAATGGTTGATTCAAGATTGATCGTCAAAAGCAATCAGATTGATTCGGAAGAGCGTCATCGGTGCCTTCTCGGCGAAGCCAACGACCAATCGATCTTGGCCCGCTTTGCATCACGAAAGCGTGCTGGCCGCAAGGGTCGGCATCGCCATCTGCTTATCCCACCCACCCCCATGCAACTGCCTGCTTGCTTTCTCAAGACGCGGGCTCTCGCAAGCAGACCCTCCAGCGAGATGGCCTTCAGTCAATGCCTCGGTTGGCCGAAAGCTGGTAGACGTTCGAGGTGATCGACCTCGTCTTGGTCGAAGTGCTTTCTCAGCCTTTCTGCTTCTGTCGGCGAGCATCGCCACGCACAACGCCAAGACCACTGCCGTGCTCGCGTCACGAGCCGCCGCGCTAGGGTCCTCGACGCCACCTTTGTCCCCTGCAACTCCTGCGCCAAGCCCTCGCTCCCGCCCGCCAGACGTGGATCACTCTGCAGGCAGACAGGCAGGGCCTGGCGTCAGGCCGCGCTTGCAGCAGTTCTCGTTGCCAAGGAGTTTGACGTCGTGTCCGCTGTTGAGTTGCAGCTCGGCGACACGTGGCCGTACTCGCCAGGCATAAGCCAAGCAGAGCTGCAGCAGAGAGCGCCGAGCACGCAAAGTGCCCCAGCCAGCCAGCCAGCCAGCCAGCCAGCCAGCCAGCCAGCCAGCCAGCCAGCCAGCCAGCCAGCAGCCAGCCAGCCAGCCAGCCAGCCAGCCAGCCAGCCAGCCCCCAGCCAGCCAGCCAGCCAGCCAGCCAGCCAGCCAGCCAGCCAGCCAGCCAGCCAGAGCGGCCGCAGCCACCTCGGCAATGGCCTCGTCAACGTGGACGTTGAGCTGCAGTACCACACGTACCGGTACCTACCTACTTTGACGCAGAAGGTCAATCTGATCTTGATTGAGAGAGATTGCAGCCATGGCGACGAGGACGACGGTGATCGCTCACCGCGGAAGGAACGACAAGCACGCCGAGAACACGCTCAGCGCCGTGCGCAGCGCCTGCGACGGCAGCGCCGACGTGGTCGAGATCGACGTGCACCTCACGCGCGACGCCGAGGTGGTGGTCATCCACGATCGCACGGTGGACCGCACCACCGACGGCACCGGCCGCGTGGGCAGTATGACGCTGGAAGACCTGCGCACGCTCGACGCTGGCCGCGCGGGCGCGCCCGAGCCCGTGCCGCTGCTCCGCGAGGTGCTGGACGAGCTGGCCAAGTCGCCATCGACGCGCCTGCTCATCGAGCTCAAGTTCGCGCCGTGGCGCTGGCGGGGCGTATGGTGCGGCTCGACGGCGCCCGTGCGGCCCATCGCCGGCCTCGCGCGCGCCGTCGTCGACGAGCTCCGCTCGCACCACTCCAAGGGGGCATTGCCCTCGAGCATCGTCGTGCAGAGCTTCGTGGCGAGCTACCTGGACGAGGTGCGCCACATGGAGAGCGGCATCGAGCGGCACCTGCTGCTGCCGCCGCTGCTGCTGCGCCTGCCGCTGCGTGCGGACGTCAGCGCGCTCAACATCGCCGCCAGGCAGGTGTCCAAGCAGACGGTGGCCAAGATCCACGCGGCGGGCAAGAAGGTCAACGTGTGGACGGTGGACGAGGAGGAGGACATGCGCCGCTGCATTGCCGCTGGCGTCGACGGCATCATCACCAACAACGTGCCGCTCTTGCGCGAGGTCTTGCTGCTGACCAAGGCCGGCGGCACTGCGGCCCTCACGGTGGCGATGCAGCAGTAGCAGCAGCTGCTGCTGATGATGATGCTGCTGCTGCTGCTGTGATGATGATGAGTGAGCAGCTGCAGAAGCGGCAGCAGGCGTGGCACGGCGTGGAGCTAGAGCTAGCTCTGTTGAGGCAGCTTGCAGCAGTGGAGCGGTGGCAGCTTGATGCTTGCTTGCAGGATGAGGCTGGCTGCTGATGAGCGCGGTGGCAGCGCAGGCATCAGCAGCAGCGGCAGTCGATCGCGCTGGTGCATCTGCATCTGAAGCTGCTCTTGCACGAGGTCGTCCGTGGTCGTCTCCGTCGTCACGCCTAGATCATTGCGGACGTGAAGAAATGACCTCATGACGTCATTACGAATGACCTGTCCAAAGACCTGCGAGAGGTCCAGCACGTGAGGCCGCCCACTCGCGGCGCGAGGCTTCCTCAGCGCCGTCAGCTCGCTGACTGGCTGGCCGGCTTGTTGACTACGTGACAAGGTGACCAATAGCACTGAACGAAGGTCTGGACGACTCACGCCAGCCCAGTAGTCGCACGTCTTGCTTATGTCAGCCCTCACTGACTCTTTGACTGGCTGGTTCGCTGACCTTTGCGAAGGATGACGCACGTCCTTCGATGACGTCACTGATGTGAGGGAGTTTCGAAACTCCAATCCAATGTGATTGTTGGTCATCGATCGACCGACAGCAGCAGTGAGTGAGAAGAGAATTGAGCTTTGATGAGCAGCAAAACCGCAACTCGAGAAGGCAGAGACAAGCAAGCAACAGAAGCAATAGAAGCAGCAGCAGCAGCAGCAGCAGCAGCAGCAGCAGCAGCAGCAGCAGCAGCAGTCCAGGGTCGCGCGCGAGATGAAGTCAACGCTTGCCCTTCTGCCCGGCGCTCTGGCCCTGCTGAGCGCCTGCCGCGGCACGCAGCTCCGTGGCGGTGAGGCCGACTTCCTCGGGCACGAGCTCGGGCACGGGCACGCGGTGGACCTGGCGACGCAGGCGAGCAGCTCGGAGCGGCAGCTGGCGACGTCCTTCCTCGGCACTGTCGTGGGCAAGATCGTCGGCAGCGTGCTGGGCGACCTGGCCGCCGCCATCGGGTCCGCGTTCGAAGATCTGCTCGGCATTGGGTACGACGTGGAGGAAGGCATCGCCGACCTCAAGGCGGAGATCCAGCGCGTGGAGAGCAAGGTCGAGGAGATCCAGAGCATGATCCACGAGTCGCGGTTCCTGAACGCGCTGCGGCAGGCGAACGAGCACTCCACCCGCGTGCTGAGCGCCCTGGACACCTGCGAAGGCTGGCAAGACCACGACCTGACGCCCTCCGGGTCGGAGCTGGTGGCCTTCGTCGTGCAGCTCAAGGCCGCGCTGCGGCAGACGGACGTCGCGCTCAACGACGCCAAGACGTCGCCACCGGCCGGCGCCATGCCGCTGCTGATGCTCGCCCTGTCCGCCCGCACCTCGACGGTGTCCAGCCTGGCCGAGTACTGGCGCGAGGTGGAGGTCTTCCGCCTCGTGTTCGCCGCGAGGGCGACGCTGGCGGTGGCGGCCGCGGAGAAGGCGCACGGCTTCCTCGCGGCGCGCGGCCTGTCGCTGGGCGACGGCGCGCTGGCGGAGGTGCACGACCTGGCGAGGGAGCTCGTGCTGGGCATGGCGCGCTTTGGCGTGCCGCCGCAGCATCTGCAGGACGGCCAGTCGCGCATGCTGCAGGTCCGGGGCTTCGGATCGTACCTCGGCGCGCAGGGATACGCCTTCGCCAAGGAGCAGAAGGGGACGTCCAGCACGGCCAGGCCGTTCTACTCGGTGGGGGCGCTGCAGGCCCTGGCGGGCGGCGGCGTGGACGGCAAGACCTTCGAGCAGGCGCTCAAGGCCGCGGCCCTGCCGACGCGCATCGTGGACAAACAACTCGTGGCTCTGCTTGCCCTTCAAGTCGAGCGTGATCTTCGTGGGCAGGTCGTCGGATCCGCTGCCTGGCTACTCGCTGCAGGTGTTTATGGAGGTGGTGATCGACAACCTCTACGCGCATGGGTGGTTCACCGTGGAAGCTGGGCTCACCGCGGAGTTCACCAGCTCGGACTGCTCGCAGCTCAAGGCGCAGTACGCGGAGAAGCTTAGTGCGCCGCACTGGGTGGAGGACGGCGTGATCAAGGGCGGTGTAAGCTTCGGCAAGTGGACCCTGGGCTTTGGGTACAGCGACGGCGTCGAGTGGCGGCCGGACCACTCCACGGTGGTGGCGAGCGTCTTCACTTACGATTGCCAGCTGGACCTGGCGGGCCGCTGCGCGGTCACGGACGAGGACAAGGTGCGTGCCTACGTCTTGGATGGCACGGTGCCGGCGTACGGAAAGTAGGCAGCGTCCATCGATCGGTTTATCATCGATTCATCGGCGGATCAAAGGGGAACACCAAAATACGACCAACATGGACCAGAGTCGATCAATTGAACCCAAGAGTGATCGAGCGAGCGCTGTCCCACAGCCGGCTCGCCAAGAGCGCTACACGCACGCACGCATGACGCTGGCGGTTGGAGGAATGAAACTTGCCTTGGCAGTGAGTCGAGACAGGTCGGTCGCGCGCTTGGTCGCGCGAAATGTGAGGAACGGAACCGTTTGCGGCTTTCGTGCAGCGGCTTTGGCGCCGCGGCTTTGGCGCCGCGGCTTTGGCGCCGCGGCTTTGGCGCTGCGGCCTTGGCGCTGCGGCTTGCCACTAGTGCTCGTGGCCAAGAGCTTAGCTGCCAACGTGCGCATCAATCAATACGTGAGTATAATGTTACCAGACCGATCCATTTCATCAAGTCCGCGTGGCGCAATTGGATAGCGCGTCTGACTACGAAGTTCTAGAGTTTTCGGTAACTCCCGAACGCAGTCAGGAGGTTGTGGTTTCGAGTACCACCGTGGATACTTTTTTTTTTTGCGATTTTTTTTTCTGTCACGGGGTTAAGAGAACACCACCAATGAAAAAGAAAAGAACCGAACGCAGACTGCCACAGCGTGGGTTTTTTTCCCAGAAAGGCACAAGACCACCAATCGATGGGCTTCATCGCCATCCGGCGCCCGGCGGTGGCGCTGGCGGCGGCGCCGGCGCCGGCGGCAGCGGCAGCGCCCGCAACACCCGCGCCGGCGGCAGCAGCGGCGCTGGCCTCGACACCCGCGTCGCTCCCCCCTCCTCGCCCCGCCCCTCTGCAGTCCGGCCCGATCCGGCGGCCCACGACGGCCCTCGAGGCCGCCGCCTGCGCGCGGGCGGCGGGCTACAGGTGCGGGGTGGCCGTCGCGGCCGGTCGGCGAGGTGCACCTCGTCGCGGGCCGCAACCCCAGCCAGTCGGCGCTGTTCGCGAGCTTGGGCCTGATTGAGGATGCGCTCGGCAACCGCTTCCGAACGTTGACAGACGGCAGCAAGCACACGCGGCCACTGCGCGCATGCGCCACCGTGGACCCCACGACTGGCATCTGCCACCGCCTCTCTGTCACGCGCTCCTCCGAGGCGCCTACATGCATCAGCCATCTCCAATCCGCCGATCCCGATGCTGAGCCTCAAGCGGAGCCTTCAGGTCGACCTGGACCTCAAGCCACGCCGCCAGCCCAGCCGCCAGCCGTGCCGCCAGCCGTGCCGCCAGCCGTGCCGCCGGCCATGCCGCCAGCCGTGCCGCGAGCCATGCCGCCAGCCATGCCGCCAGGGTGGATGGGCAAGACGGACG